>JABVXS010000628.1:0-26510 GCA_013365335.1 Madathamugadia hiepei
TTAATTCCAGCATTGTAACATCAGTTGCTGTGTTTTTGTTTCAACAAAATGAAATAAATAATGGGCAATAATACGTAATATCTGGAATGATCAACATATTATAAAAATTCTGTCCTGTTCAATTTAACCATTCAAAAATTAAGAAAAACCTGAAAAACTGTTAAATATTTTTGGCTTAATGAAGGATTACAAAAATTGAAATGCACCAAGAGCATTTGATAGAGAGCATGAACTTTTACACCATGCCACCGGAAAACCAAGGAGGTGCTGTCATACATTTTTTTATTCACTTTATGCCATTGCATTCCGTATTTCGCTATTTGGTTTCTTTTGGGTTCTTCGAAATTTAAGTTTTACTGACTAAAAAAATAATTTTTTATGATAAATGTTATTTATGTGTAGTTGTGGCGAAACTGTCATTATAGCAGGTTATTTCTGAACAAAATCAATAAATAATTAGTGACTTGATCAATGCATTTGCTGTTGGCGATTCTTTGAAGCATTTCTTTGAGGAGGTAATGGAAAAGTGTGTTTTTTGCGGATGGTATCGTCGTACCAATGGTCCGACATTAAGATTCTATGGGATTCCGCGTGAACCTGGCTTGAAACGTGTGAAATGGTTATGTACTATTGGTGATCGCGAATTATCTCCTAAAGATAAGGTTTGATATTTTTCTGATACCATCATGTTTTAGCATTTAATATTTTCGAATGCTGAACTTATTAATTAACAGCAGGTTTCTGCATTTACAAACAAGCTTCTATTATTAATGAAGTTGAATTTGGCACGATTTTGTTCTTATAAGGCCTAATTTCAATCGAAAAATCACTGCTCTTTTTCACGTTATATCATTTGTCATAGGATATTTAATCCTTAGAATACATCGTACGCTTATTTTGCTCTTTGTTTTAAATTTAACAATATTAAATGTTGGCATTCAGTTGTAATTTTTTTTTTTCACAGGTTTGCAGTGTACATTTTCGACAAGGCCGACCGTCCAACGATCCATCACATGAAGATTTTGCTCCACATTTATTCTTACAACGTTCTATATCACAACCGGTTGCCAAGACGTTAACTTATCTTGAAAGCCTTGCTAATGATGATGACTTAGATGAAGTGGTGCATATTTTGAATCTATTCTTGCTTCGTTTCCTTGGTTTAGGCTAATTTTTTCTGTATTGTCTCTTTATATTTCTGATTATTTCCCTCCCCCTCTACTACGAATACTGATTTACAATCTCTCCTCACCATTATTTCAAACCTACGTTTTTTGTATCTAATAGGGATTCCTCTTCTGACAAAGGTGCATTATGAAAACATGTGTTTACTGGGGTGGATGTTGAGTTATCATTATAACTAGTAATCTTCTTCACTGATATCACGGTAGAAATAGGTATAAACGAACAATGTGAACATGTTTATTAGAGATTAAACCGGTGAAGAATTCTAATCATGTTTTTATTATAGCCTTCTATATTACGACCGGAACACTGCGAACGTTTACATTCATGTAAGCCATCAATTTTACGGAAACGACGGAAGGTTACATCCTCATCAGATGAGAGCAAGGTAATTTTATTATGGACGATCTTATTATTTGAACATTGTCAAACATATTTGAGTGGTTTTAGACTACAGTTGGATATAGCTTATTTGAAAGAAAAATACGGAAACGTCATGAATTTATAGAAAACGGATCAAAGTAATAGCGACAATCCACAAGATTGTACGTCAGAAAAAACATCTGTACTGGAGATTGAAGATTTGGACAAACGGCCATCAAAAGATGAAATGCCTAATGTTGTGATGTTCACAAATCCTGTGACTGGTACGAAAAAACGCATGAAATTGCAACATTTACCTCGACCATTTGTAGAAGCAGTAGGTATTAAGCCTGGTCAGACTGTGATTATCAAACGTCGGATACGAGTGGCGAAATCAACACGAAATCAGGTAAACCGCATCAATCAACTGCTATATAAACTCAAACATTACTTACATGTGCTTTTTTACTTTTTAGTTCATAATTTTATAAAGAAAACTGATTTCATAGCAGGTAATTTTTGTCATTAAAAAAGCATGAGTAGAAGTTTCAAGCAAAAGGTGAGTTCCGTGAAGAATGATTGGAAATTCTTGAGAAATATCATCAGTATTGAAAAAAAGGACCTATAAAAATATTTTTCTTAGACGGATGTATCTGACACTATGGAAAATGTCTTGGAAAAAGAGGAAAACATTTTGGATAACGCAGCAAGTATGTGTTGAAATTTCAACTGAAATGGAATGCTTTTGTGTGGCACTGATGAATCATAATGCAAGGATATTTCCTGGAGTACTTTGGATAATAAACAACCTCTCCATCTTATCAATGGACAGAAAGAAGCCGTAATTAGAATCGAGAAATATTGCTTATTGGTCCGGTTTGCCTAGATTCTTCAAACTGCCGTTTTCCTTTCTGTTAACTGAATTAAATGTGATAGTTTATTAACTGTTAACAGGAGATCTCGATTGTCTTATGTGATGTTTATTTACAGATTCAGGAAAAAAGAATATTACTAACATTTGTATAAAAGGAGTTTTTAGTTTTTTAGGTGAAAAGAATAAGAGAACAAATTTTGTAATAGTCTGATTGAAGACACAAGTAAATGATGATGGAAACTTGCGAAAATGTGGCGGGAGACAAAATACTGAAACAGAAAGGATAAAGGAACAAACAGAATATTACTGACATTCATATTTACGTTTTTCAGGCTAAATAAAAAATATTACAGATGAGTAACAAGGAACAGCAGTGTATATCAGACTTAATAAAACAGAAAAATATAACGGTATTAGAGTTCCATTGCTCTTCTTGCAAAAATAAATAAACAGTAATTGGTGCATTGTTTTTTTTTTCATTTCATTTTTTCGAGATCCATGTAATCATGCTCCATCATATGTACAGCGGTGAGTTTCTTTCGTTTTTTCTCTTGTTTTTCAGTGACTGCGAATAAGTACTTCCAGCTAGATAAGATAATTAGCACCGTGCAGCCTCAAAAAAAAAAAAAAAATGATTAGTGTAAATATAAGATGATAATCTGAAGGATTCATAATTACAAACTCTCATTGAAAATTTGGAAAAAAGAACAAAGCTTCCAGGTAAGATTACTTAATGATTATTTTCATCGACAGTAAAGAGGAAAAACGGTAATTTTTTTCCGTTTTAGATGGAAATAATGGAGAATTTCACACTATAGTATGGTATAGATAGCAAGATAGATTCTTAAGTTAGCACTTCAGATAGGAGTAAAGGTAAGAGACCCCGAGAAAGACTAAGACAACGGTGGCAAGACACGATAAATAGGGACCTGAATCGCTGGATTATCAACGGACATAGCACAGGACTGAGACTTATGGAGACAACGCAGCGGACTCCGCATCCCAGTTCGACAAACACTAACAGAAAAAAAGTATACGTAATGAAATTTTTGCAAGTTAAAGTTTGATTCAACGAAAATGCTATAAAGAACACAATTTCAATATGAAACTAACCGGATAAAGCAATTTGAGTATATAAAGGAGCTGATTTGCCCAGCAATTCGGTGTTGAAAATTTCGAAACAAATGAAAGCAACCGATGTTAACGAACAAAGTAGATGAAATACATGAAGTGGTATACAATCGAAGTAATAAATTACAAACAGACGCAGGAGTAATATTATCCAATAATGAACAAAAAATGATGCCGCAATCGATGTTACATCTGAACAAAAAAAAAATAGTTCATCATTAGTTAAAATAAATAAATACAGAACAGGATTATATATTTAAAATTATTTCCGGGTTGTATCATATATGTTTTTTCTTTTTTACTTTTACGAAAAATCTTAGCATCAAAGTCTCTTTATATACTATCATTCTTCGATTAACCTGCTACAGTAACTATTTAACTTGGCTAATTTTTTAACGAGTTTCCTCGTATCGACCCGACACCTCCCTGCCAGCTTTCTCGGAAAGAAGTTGTGTTAACCATTCTCTTAAGTCACTCTATGGTTTGGCGAATCATGACTCCGTTTGTCTCTTCGCTTTCACCTTGCCCAAGGGGTCCCGTGAAGAGTACTTTGGTGAGCAATGGTCCTGACGTGGCATCCTCAACGTGAGATGGGGGCGACACTATTTAGTCACACCACTCAAACCTCTCCGCCACTGTGTGGCTCTTACCATGGAGACCCAACATCTCCTGGCTGAAGAAATCAGACTGGTGACCCTGGAAGAAACCAAACCTGCAATCTTCTGGTTAGAAACCAGATGCTTCGCATTTGGCTACAGGGTCACCTGCTACAGTAACCAACCTGTACTAACTAATAACTGCCCATTGTAACCAGGAAAATTTCAACTAATATCAGAATAAGAAACGAAATGGCTGCAGTAAGTAATTTATCATTCGATGACTAATTATGGTAACTAATCGCAAGCAATAAGTAACCTGCCACAGTCAATCGATTACCCACCTTCCATACAAACTAACCCATCGTAACTAATAGTTAATCTGTAACAATCATCATTCAATAACTAATTACAATAGCAAATCGTAACTAATAACTAGCTAACCTGTTACAGCCACCATCGACAAATAAATTTTTACACTAACCAATCTATCATAATTAATAACCTGTTGAAATTACTCGTTAACTAATGTATTACAGTAACTAACCCACTGTAACTAATAGCTACAGTAACTAATATCATTTGATAAAAACCATCAGTTCCAGAAACTATAACGGATTATCAGTAAGATGTGGCCCTGTGAAACGCTAGCGGTTTTTTTCCATTCCTTTCAAAGTAATCAAATGTTAATAATTATCAAATGGATAACTAACCTTTCAAATTAGTTTTTTGCCGCAATAAGACTTGTGAGAAAGTTTTTGGTTGCACGCATTGCCAAAGATTACCAATTAGTTGTAGTACGGTAAATGCTAACCATGTCCGAATAATATTTCGAATTTCCATCATTGGCAGGATAATCCATTTGGAGGATAATCCACTACACAGATCACAAGAATGATTGTAGAAAATAATCCAAATGAATAATAAAAAATTATACTTTCTCTACTAAGATCATCATGTAATTTTGGGAATTCTGAAAAATTCTTTTTCAATTTTTAATATTTGAAGAGTTCGAATGAAATTTTGACATATCAAATGAAATTCCGCAAGATTTGTCTCAAACAAGAAAGTACTGCAAGGTTTTGAAAATTAGCTTAAATTCGTGTATTCACAAAATATTTCGTTTCCTTGAAGTCCTGGTTTTATTAACATTTAATTTTTGAATTTTCGAGAAATTTTTTTGAATCCATCAACTGACAAATAATTCTAATAGCAATACAGATGTTATTTATCAAACATAAATCCCGTTGAATTCCTATATCTCACAGTAATAGGAATCAGGAATATCGAAACACTAATTAAGCTTATGTTCCGTTTTACTGTTAAGTACGAACTCATGGATATCACATTATACTGAAACTTCCTTTTTTGAAAATCCTGAATTGAATATAAACTTTATACTATGACTATAAAATGTAAATCGAAAACAAAGAAAACATAAGCATTTAATGAAATATTTGAAAAACTAATGTACGCCAAAATTTAAACATGAACCATCAAAAAAAATCATTAAGAAAATTTTGCGAATTCTCGGAGAAAGTCATTCGATCTTCAAATTTCATTTACTTCAACAAATAAGAATATTCCTTTCAAATTGAGGTAAATATTTTTCTTCAAACTATAAAAATTTCTTTTCCAAATTGTTAAACTTCATTTTTTACGGATAAAGAAAAAAAATACATAAATCGATAATAAACAATTTTTTTTCCATCAAATTATTAAACGAAATATTAAAGCAAAGCAAAATGACATTTGTTAACAATAATGATAACAATAGTAATATTTGAAATTAAACCAACTGAGCCCTAAAAAAAGTAAATTCCGTTTTCTTTCTTTCCATTTTTTTAAAAACGGATAAAAGGATAAAAGAACCGTATTTTTCGAAATACTGAAATCATCAAGCAATTATATCTCAAAATATTAGATTCATTAACTAAAATTTTAATTTTCATCACGTTAACATCGAAAAAAAGATGGAATATTCAAATAAGCATTTATAAACAACGATATCTATCATCTCCAATCGGCAAAGTTTTATGCAATAAGAAAAACTTACGAAAAGCTGGAAAATGATGGAGCATAAACTGCAAAACTCTAACCAATCCACGCTTTTCATCTTTTTTGCATTTTTTTAAAGTTCAATATTAAAAATGAAGTAAGAGCTACTGATTTGTTGAACTGTTGCAATGACAATGAATGTATTGCTTATCAATAAAGAACGAAAAACGAAAGGCTATATATAAGAGCAATACAACGAAGAGTGTGTAGGATGTTTTTTTACACAACGAATTTTCTGAGAAATAATTCCGTAGAAAACTGCATGAAAACAAACACATCAATTGAAAAACATCAGAATATCCATTATACATCTTCATAAACGACAAAACAAATTACAGGAAAATTAAATAATAAATTTTTTCATAAAAAATTCATTCATAAAATACTCTAATTAGAAATCTAATTTCAATGCTTCAGAAATCAAACAAGATTTGACTGCTGTTATCACATTCATAAAATTATATCTATTCTAACATTAATATTGTGACGAAAATATGTCAAGATGAACTCATACAGTTACAACATCATAATCTGATGATGGAGGAAAAGAGCAGCAGAATGCAAAATATGAATGAAGTTTAAACTGACCCAAATGATTACTGGATAATTTCATAAGAAGGATTATCTACTTTCTGAAAAAAATTGCCAACAATTGTTAACAAAAAAGTTTCGAATTGATAGGTGAACAGCACTTGGAAGCTGCTGCTTATTCAATACGAGCTCAAACATAATAATTGGGTGAAACAAACAGATCCGTTAAGATAGAAAGCTGATCTTCACTGAACTGCGTCTTATGTTCATGCCAACTATCTTGATGAGTACGCTTGAATTCGCTCAGAGCTTTTTTCACTGTACCCTGAAGTTGTTATGGAGGGTATATTGTTTAGCGTGAGAACCAACTTTATTAACGATGTTTGGAACATTTTCTGGCAGATTATCAAAGCCAGTTGAAACCTCCACAATTAAAAAAAAAAAAAAAAACGATAATTCACAATTATATAAATAAAGACATCTTTAAAGCCGAAATTCTTAACTTCAGACTTATATTAACAACTTCAAAAAACCTCGCTTTATATAGAGATTTTCAATAGAGCAAGAAAGCTTACTTGCATAGGTTGTTTGTCACAAGTATGACGACAAAGCTGCATCAGAATTTTCGGTAAAAACGATGGAACAGAATACGGAAATGCCTTAACAACTGCAGAAAGAGCCAAGACGCCGGCATGGCGCTTTATGCCGTTTTCCTCCCGAGACCATTCATAAAATGTTTCCTGAAAAGATAATTTAGACAACATCCTGATTACCTGATGCAATGAATTCAACTTTCAACTTTATCAGAGATGCTATTATGTCAAAGAGAAAATCAACAAATACAAACACACAACTTACAATAATTAGATGGTCCACATCGAAGAAGTGACAATGAATAAGACCCGATAATGTTGTAGCAGCAGTTTCACGCACTTCAAAATTGGGATCAAGTATCATGGAGCAAAGTATGGATTGCAATAAAGGGCGATGATGAAGGAAAAGGAAGAAATTAGAGAATACAGCAACTTGCAAATACTTTAACATAGAAACTTTCGGTTTCCACCATGAAACAGCGGATGAAGCTAACTGTAATTACAAAAATAGATTTCAAAAAGATATTTATTAACTATCACATATACGTTTATTGAATTATCCAAAGTTTGATAAATCGCTATGCATTAAACAAATATACGTGGTGGTCAAAAAGTTAAAGATGGTTTTTTGTTATCTTTGGGACAATTACATTGACCTACTTCATTTCAGGCATTTGTACGTAACTAATCAAAAACCACTCCTACAATCACAACATTTTCAAATCAGAATCTGTACTTATCAGCAAGTGGTGAAACCAACCTCTTTGACGCCACACAAAACCATTTCTACATTTTTTGCTACAACCAGCGCTTGTGACATTCCCTGACACAGCTGATCATGACAACTCTTTTTCAGTTCCTCGTCGCTAAATAAATTTTTCAAGTAAGGCAAATTTTCTGATCATTAATAAAGTTTTTTTTCTAATTCCGCCTTCTGACAATTATTTTGCTCACAAGTATAGGGAAACTATCGGTTGTTTCCAACTCCAGAATTTTATAAAATTTGTCGATGCTTTTTATGACTTAATCGAAACTTTTTATCCGTTTTGAAAACCTAAATTCAATGCTATTATTATGCAAAAATAATTCCCTAGCAAATTAATTAAATACCTTGTTTCATTTTCAAAATGTAACAGCAAGGGTAAAAAGTTGAAAACAGCACGAGGTAGAGCAGTGAACGAGTGCACCCAATGTGCATTTAAATAATTTAACGCACATTTAAATGTCACGATCGCCTGAAAGGAAAAGTTGAGTGAATCAAATATTCGTTCCCAGTTATCCCCTTAAAATTCCTTCCAAGAAAATTCCGAAATATGGCACTGATAAAAAAAAAATTGTTGGTTCGCCAGAATGCATTGCCCTCAAACTCATTTATAAAAATGAAGTTAATATTTCTCTTCAACTAAAAAGAAATGTCACACTTTTTTCCGACCGTTGCCTTCATCACTAACAATTTGCGTTTTGCCGTTTAAACAAACATCATCCCCTTCGTCACCATTTTGTTTAGCAGCAGCAACTTCGGACCATAAAATTTCTAACTGGAATACAGAAATGGATTATTATCTCTGTTGAGATATAGAGCAGCAGTATGCCAAAGACCTCCCGTATGACCATTATACAGTTTCTAGTCCTTCTTTAAAAAGGAAAATATAAATTTCAGCTCTTTCACACCAATCTAAGCTTAGACCAATTTTAATCTATTCCATCTTAGATTAAAGCATTTCCAGAAAGAATTCCAATAAACTACTCAAATGAAAAATATTATGTAAACCACATGCTAGGAAAACTCCAGTAACAAAAGCATACTTTTCTATTAATCTTGCTCAATGCCTCCTCTATTTTGATAGGGTGAAATTTCTTCGGAATTCGAGGATCAATGTATAAATGGTTTAGATCAAACCAAACAACAGTGGCAATACTTGAACCTATTCGCTCACGTAAATTTTGATATGATTCTTCCATAGTTTCCAAACATTTCTGAAACAGCTGATTCCATAGTACAGTTACTCGCCACTCACACTGATTTAGAGCACCTTGCACAAAATACATTCGCCTGAAAAGGAAATTATTTTTAACAAATGATGTGAATAAACAATGATATCATAATTTTTTAATGCAACTAAACAATTTTACGCCAAAATTTCTACCATAAACTACAAAAAGAAATGTTTCGCCCATTTCAACAAGTACTACTTGCACATGTCATTCAACTTATGCATAAAACTAAAAAAAGAATTTAGTTTTCCACTCAATTTAATCAAGATTGACATACAATTTTGATAAACAAGGTCAGAGCAAAAAACAAGAGTTGATAACATCACTTTAAGTCCACTGTTCACTGCGAAAAAACAACAAAAGTTTAAATTTCTTTTCAACTGCATATTCAGCATGCTGGTTTTAATTAGAGTATGCAAAGCATATGCCCGATCTTATGCACAAATTAGCAAAAATGTTTCTTTCCCTAACTGCTTCCATCCAATACAACTTCCTTGTCAACTTAATTTTTCAATTTTTCCGAATCTTTTACACTGAAAATAATTCATTCTTGTGGAACAAACCAGAATGAAGAAATGGAATCTTTTCAGGCTAAACAATAAATTATAGTAATATAAGAAATGAAAAGTTCATACGTAGTAGCATGAAAGCTGCTGTCCGTTGGTTTCATGCAGAGTTCAAAGAGCATTTCAATGAACCACCAAAGAGCTTTTGGATCAACCGAACCGAAAACTGTTGCAATAGCTGTACCCCAATTCTGGACATTTTCAGTCTTCACTGTTTCCAAGCAGCTGCTTATTAAAGGTTTAAGCCAATTTGACATTGCTGATATCTTACCGTAAGTCCAAAGTTTACTGCCATTTAGCATTCCGGCAACTATTTCCGATGCCAGTCGCTGATCGCCTTCCTAAAAGCTCCATTTATGAAATTAGGAAAAACAATGTTCAAAGCTTACGTAAAAATTTCATTAAGCAATTCGAAACATGAAAATAACATGCATTACCTTATCACTTGCAAGCAAAATTTCCAAATGTTTCTTAAAAATTGGAAGCAAAAGGTCGTTGTAATTCCGAAATAAACCCTGAAAATGCAGTTCTTATTTTACTCAAATTGTTTAGGAATAGGAATTCCTTAACCACCTAGTGTCCATCTAAAAATTCGATAAAAACTCGAAACAGAAATAAAATCTCCATGAGCAATTATCTGTAAAAGTTAATCATCGAAAGAAAAAAAAATCATTAATTACAATGCACCCATCTACATTATCAATTCGTTAAGCAATCTATAAAATTTCAGAAAACCGCAGAAAATGTCAATACTCTTGCCGACAAAGATTATCAAAGAAGTAATAAAACTAACGTAAAATAAGCCGAAAGCAATAGCATCGAATCCTTCTTCACCCTTCTTCTCTTCAACACTCATATACTGCCGAAATTTTACCATAAATTCATCATCACGGAATGTTTCCACAACGAAACGTTCAATATCATTTAATTCATCCATTTTTCGATTAATCGCTTTCTGTTCATTTGCTGGCGCATAAACTTTCAAAACCCTTTAGACAATTCAAATTACTAATTATTAATCCATTAAATGAAAATAGTTCAATCATCCACGTTATACGACGAATATTTCGAAGCAGTATTTAAGAGACATTTACGATCGCAATTGGTAGAACGAGTTATGACTTTTCCAGCATCAGAACAAAAAAACACATTAAATCAATGAGGTATATCTATTTCGGAAAAGGACAACAGTAAAGCTCACTTTGGCCAAGTGTAAAAACCCCAATGAGTTTTCCCGAAAAATAGTGTAGCATTCCAGTCCTTTTCTGTCCGCAGTGTTTTCTCCATGTCATACATTGTTACTACATTGTCCATTCGAAACCCATATTTTATAGGCCACTCTGCACCAGGACCAACATTTTCATCCTAAAAATACAGACAATGAAGGGAAACTTGATCGTAAGAATACCAGATAAATTTCAAAAACAAAAATTATATTGGCTTGCTTTCAACATTATTTTAAAATACTTTTTTTTTCAAACAACTATCATAATGAAGCCAAATTCGGCCAGATAGTAAAAACTCATTCCAAAATGTAACTCATCTAGAAAAAATTACAAATTGCAAAGATTCTGCTTGTTTCATTAAATGATACAATCAGTACTTCGACTGGATTTTCGAAAGGTATTTTTACAGCTTTGGGTTTCGTTATGTGTAACCAAGCAGATATCAGCCCAGTTGCCATGCGTCTTGTTTTAACAGTGTCGTTCACAAGCAACCGAACAAACAATCTATAAGCAGAGACATTGCTTAAACTTTCTAAATAACTTGAAATTAACAAAAATGGTTAAATATACCGAAAAAAAAGTTAAGCCATTAATTTAGTCAAAACAAGTAAGAAAAATTTTTTCACCATTTTGAAGTGTAAAACAAAATAATAAATGTGTGAAATCACGTATTATTCCATCACTACCTCAATGATCTAACCAGACATTTTTTTAGAACCCTTTTGAAAACTTACTTTACAGCATCTGCTGGAAACGGCATATCTCGCCTGATGAGCAACGAAAGTAAAGATTGTGCCATGTCAACATGTCTCCAATGAAGATTTGCATCCGTACTGAGTACCACCAAACGATCGCAAAGAGAATAATACAATCTATAAAGAAATTTTTTCCATAACATTAAAAAATTCAAATTTAGCTACAATGACATTATGTCTCATTCAAAAAAATTATGCCTTAACAATAACAACCAGCATATGCATGAGCAACCATTTAACTTGGATTAGTGGTTCCGAATCAGTCATACTTAAAAACAATAATGCAACCCAAGAGAATGGTGATGTGATAAAAAAAACGGATCGCAATACGTTTATCGACGATGAAGATTTCTAAAGCTGTTTTTTTTTCATTAAATTTTGTGTTCGGTACTGTATAAAAATCCTTTCTTTTACGCGTACTATAAGAATATGTATAATAGTGAAAGTTATGAAGTTGTGAATCACTCATCTAGTTCAACCAGTATTAAACGAAAAGGTTGGAATTACCTCATTTCAGCCTAATATGTGATAACAAAAAAAATTTGCGCAACCATCTTCCAGAAGCACACCAATTTGCAAAGCATGTTCAACAAGATTCTTTCTATTAAATAACAGCCAAATATTGCTATTCATAGTAATAACCGATTGTAAAATTACTTTTCTTTTTGCTCGGAAATGGTATTCTCTCTTCTAGCAGCAGCTTCCATCTCTTCATCGGTTGGCAATGGCCATGCCGGCTGATGTATACTTTCACCACCACCTGCAGCATATAGTTCACGCGCAGCAATAATCGATTCATCCGGTACCTGTAATAAAAATGCGAAAATAAGCAAGAAGAGGATAAAAAACAAAACTCGTTATTAATTAATATTTCACGCCAATCATTTTCATCTTCGATTTGGATAAATGTATCTAAAGAAGTTATAGTGAAAGCAAAAATATATAAATCACCCAAAACTTGATCTGGAATGATTCGAAATTATCAACAAGAGTGTTTTGAGCCAATTCCAGCAGTCCAATTACGGAAGGCTTTTCAGAATGTTGTGCTTCAATAAGTGCTGGCCAAACCCGTGACAATGTATTCCAATTTTGTCGAACACAAATCGATAATCTTTTACCATTTAAAAGCATGTATAAAGCACCCTGTAAAGAAATTATGCAAAGGTTCATATTCTACTTTACAACTCATCTAACTGTAAAAATTTCATTGCTACCTTGAACTTCCTTTACAACCTAAAATTAGATATAAATTAACAGACGAACTTGAAAAAAATGCGCAGCATCAACTGTAAAATACTTGCAGCTAACTAATTAAACTGTAAAATAAATCAAGAAATCTTGCGTCCATCATCATAAATGAGCATTTCCGGAATTTGAAAATAAAAAAATAACAATCACCTTAAACTGCTCGTGCGATATATCAGGTGATTCTTTAAGAAATGCAAGTATATCATCGAGAATAAGTTGATAGGAATAAGGGAATGTCTGAATACAGGCATCTAATATCCTCTGGGCATCAATTCGCGTCTGAAATGCGTTATCCAAATTTATTTCGATAAATAGTGATGGATGTTTACCCCTCCAAATCTAAATAATTGATGTCTATTTGAAAACTATGCGAAATGAAATTGTTTGCCATGTTTAACCAATACCATCCACCATACTTAGACATAAATTCATAGAAGTAGCAAAAACATACAGCACTGTATGCGCTTGTACCCAGTCGCACCAATAATTGCATTATTTCCAAATGCTGCACAGTAAAGTAATATCCGGATCGCGCTAGTGTTCGTTTCTATAATCTCATTGAATTAGTTGCAAAAATAAGGAGCTGCACCAAGAAACACATTTCCATTTCAAAACAAGAAATGAATTGGTTTTTTAGTCAACAACAATAATAATAATAATAATAAAACTGAAGACAGCAAAGAACTCCGCGAAAGGAATAGATGAAGGACAAAATTGAAAAATTCTGCAATGACTTTGCAACTTTCTCATCTAACATTCAACGCGTAATACATTACATAAGAATATATAAATGTTATTTTTTCGGTTCAGCATGGATAATTCTGATGCTAAGCAAACAATAATTCATAATTCAATGCTAACATGATGCTGCAGCATGAGATATTCAGCAGTGACAAGATCTATATTGGCTTTGTTTCCTTCTACGACATCTGCAACAATTCTTTTCGACAAAATATAATTTTGGCTTTGCAAATCGAATTTCGCCTATAATACATTTAACCATTACAGTAAGATATCACAGACATATACTGATGCAAGAAAATGCTTTTAAAAATTAAATTGATTTTTTTTCTTTTTGATCATCTAAATCTTATAAGAAAAACGAATAAAATAACATCAATATTAAGTCAGTGCCAGCAACTTTGTGCTGTTCTTCGCTTTGTAAAAGCTTCCATATGCCAATAATCAATGACAATATTCTGGAGGTCAACAAAATATTATCCTCAAGTATCGTAGCATGAATAAAAAATGCATTTATCAACTGCATTAAGCGGTCAATTTCCTTCATTTACAATTGCGAAAAGGTCGGAATCTTTTTTTCTTTATACCTGTTTTTCAATTTAAATCATTCTGAACCTCATCACTCGGCAGAAACAAGCAAAGAAATTACACAAGGTAAACTAACTCGGTCAATTCCACGCTGAAAAATGAGTATATGTAAAATCTTGCATACAGCAGATAATGATTTCGTGTCATTTTCTCGATTTTGCACCAAATATTCCGCAATAAATTTTGCTCGATTCAGGACAAAATCTCGTAAATTCGCTCCTTTGTATGACAATTCTGAAAAGTCAACGAATTCATCTTTACATGCCATACCGATGATTAATGCGACAGCAACAAATAAAGCCAAAATAAGACTTCTTTGAAAATTTATATGAAGTTCCCATAAAGTATCACGAAATGCAAATACCTTTAGCATATCTCGGAGCAGCGACAAAGTGGAAAGGGAAGACCTTTACCGGTGAATCTGTCAGTGGTATCAATTTCCCATCAAATTGTGGTAAGGCTGCTGATACACCAGCCAAACAACTACCTACTATTTCCAAAGATTTCAGCATTTCCACTCTAGAATTTGTGCAATGATTTAGATGAAATGAAACATGCAAAAAAGAGCTAATTAGTGCAAAATAATCTGTTTTATACAGTATTGCTGCACTAAATTCCAGCTAAACTTATTTCGAAAATTTTTTTCTATGGTAAAATACTAAATATTAAGATCAGTGTGTACATTGAAAGAGAGAAACTAAATAGCATGAAAAGACGAGTTACTTAGAAAGAGAATCTGCATTCGCTAATCTTTTGAGCTCTGGATAAAAGAATTCATCCAGGACATCGTATGCAAGCTGAAACTCCTCTTCCGTTGGAATGTGCCATTTCAGCTGGAAGGTCTTTTTATCTGCCACTTTTGCCCATTCCTGGAATACATTCACCCTGCTTATTTTTGATTAAACGAATGATCATTTAAGAGCTAAGCAAATATTGCGGATCTTCTGCAGGTAAAATCAAATGATTTTAAAGAACAGCAAAAACGAACTCGTATCGGAAGATGCTTTTCGAAGGGTTGATCGAGCTCTTCACGTTTCTGTTCGCTGGTATCAGTGTATATACTTGTTAATCGCATTAACAGGCATTCAAGTGCAGTGCACGACAGCTATAAATTTTGTCATTTTGAAATGCATAAACGACGTATACATGTATTGAGTCCCATATTCTCTCCTTCAAAAATGAAATATATTTGAAAAACTTTGAAGGCAGACTACTTTGATAATTCTAACAAAAGCACAAATTATTCACTATTTTTTTGGGAAGAAATACCGGGAAAAAATGAACTCACTTCACATGCCGTACGACATGTCAAAGGGACAATCATTCGCAACAGCTTCAACATTTTCTCCTTGTGTGATACAATATGCATCCCTGAGACTCTAAAAAGCTGAGAGGCCAAAACAATATACCATACCATTGTAGAGTCTAATTCTTCTTCTTCATATGTTTCTTCTGAAAATGAAAAAATGTAGTTTAACAAAGAAAAGAATCCCAATATAATCCCGTCGATGCAGAAAAGTTAAACAACTACATTAACTACAGTCTACACACGCCTACACAAAATGTCGATAACCGTTATTCTCATCTAAGATCCAAACATATTTGCAGTAAGCTCATAGTAATAGAAATAGAAATCACAGGAAGATTTGTCAGACTAACATTTATATTCACTTGAATGTTTGTAAATTTCTTTTTTTTTGAAAGAGTAATAAGATCGACAGTGAGTAAAAAGAGCAGCCGTATTGCTTAAGTTACACGGGGAAACGGATAAAAAGTTCGTTCTGCTTTAAATAAGAAACACGAAAAAAAAGAATCTAAACAACCTCATAAATGAAAAAAGCCTCAACCTGTTATTAGTGGATCCAATTTTTCAAGAATGAGATCCAAGAATAGATTCAGAGATTCAGGTGGATTTGTCTGAAGAACTCATGGTTTAATGCAGCTGTGCGCAAGAGCATTTCATGCACAAGAAAATTTTTAAAGTTCCGCATGGAATTTTGATGGTTGCAGTAAGCAACAAACCTGAGAATGTATATAGACTCCAAATTCAATTAGAAAAAACTCATATGAAAAAATAGTGAGCATTTCAGCTTGAAAAAACTGCAATGATATACCCGAACAGCGCAGAAAATCATTTCTGAAACGGTATCCGCAGCTAATCTACTATCATACAGATTCGTCGAAATAAAATCATGTAATTTGTGAACAGCAATCTGAAAAACATAGTGTATTGTTTCCAAGTAAAAAAGCTGATATAAGATAATACACACCTCAAGATCATCATTCCACTATACCGACTTGCTTCCTGCAATCATTAAAATTCTAGGAACAATAAGTGACTTTCTTTTGTTTTCTAGTGATCCTTATAATACAAACAGTAAGACATTATGGATTAAAGCGATTGATGAATTTTTTTAATTGAAACTGCTAATGGTCGAACCTATAGCGCCTCAAGTATCTGCTAAACTACAGTGCTGAAATAATTGCTAAATTATTTGATTAAACATTCACTTTGTAAATTGGCGTGCTGCAATTACCAAGGAGAGCACGGAAAACAGAAAATATGCCTCGTTTCATCACCGTCTCTTCCACTGATAATTTGGACTGTGATTTAGCGCCCAATGAACCCTGCACCGTTGTAACTGTTGGGGCTCCTCCCGTAAAAACATGAATTATCTCTATCAATCTATAAATTACACAGGCTGCAGTGTAGGACATATAAAGATGCCAGATCTTGACAATATAGAAAAGAGAAATACGAAATCAGACTTACTTATCCAGAAGGTTTTCTACAATTGTTTCAAAATTTGCAGTTGCTGAACAGACCTCCTTCTCCTCGTCTGTTAAATCATTTCGTACATGAACAGCTTCCGAACAGTCAACAGTGGGGACCAATGTCAACAGCAAATTTATGATCTAAACCAATCATTTGGAGGAACAACTATTGAATATTTTTGGCATATCACTCAAATAATTACCGAATATGAATAACCAAATTAACTGGACAGCTCTGAATGGATCGGGATGCCTAATAACCAAGCATGTACCCTGCCTTACCATTCTTTTAAAACCTTATTGGACAGTTCCCTGCATAAAACATCACAATAACTTTTTTATTTATCTCCGTTGCCCACATACATGCTTTCTTTCTGAATGGAGACCATTCAGCCATTACAATATCCATCAAAAAATAACCTGAAATGTGAGCAGCATCTTTGATATATCATTAGCGTCCAAACCGGGCAGAACTGAGTTAAGAAGCGCAATAGCATGACTGCGGTAAGGTTTATATGAAAGCTCTTCCATTGTATGCAGCGGAGCACGTTTTCGATTACCCGAATTGCTATCATCACGGACCAGTGTAATGCAAACTGCTATTAATGCATTCATGGACTGCACCAAACGATGAGGTTCAACTACTGTCTCTAATGCAGGATAAACCCTAAAATAAAGTCATATACAGCTTGCTTACCAAGCAAATGAAAAGAAGTGGAAAATACGAGGACAATTTCAGTCAAAATCTTCTTTATTAAACTCGAAAATTTTAACATATCACGCTAGACCATTACTCAGATTATCTACTAGATAAGATACTTTTTTCAACCAATTTTTTATACCAAGCTACGTATATCCACGAAATCATTCAGTTAAAAAAATAAAACAAAAGTCATCATCAGCATGATTCAGTTGTTTGCTAAAGCAGATTAAAGCTTCAAAATACTTACAAATCAAGAACCGCAGGTACAACGATCCGTGGTGCGATTTGCGACAAACTGCGAATTATAGCTGGTGCATACTCCATTTTGTACTTTGCAAATAATGCAAGCTTAGCACACGGCAAAACAGATTCCACAAATGCATCCAGCTGCGCGTTTGTCAAACGAAGATTTACGGGAACCTAAATAAAACATATAGCAAAAGCTGAATGTCGTCGTCTAGTAAGTCCAATACTTCTAGCTGACATCTATTAAAGATATGTTACCTCATATTTACCAAAATTTCAGAGCAATTGAGACTAATGAGGACGATATCAGAAAAAAAGACGATATAGGAAACAAAGAGTACGGTTGTAGATGAATCGAATTAACCAGAAAACTAGATCTCCATAATAGATTTTAAAAACAAATCGCTGAACAAAATCCTACTCCTATCTCAGTTCATAATGTACCAACTTGCAGTTCGGAAAACAAAAAATAACGCAAAAGTAAACCAGACGTAGCCAATAAATTCGCAAATAAAACGAAAAAAACCTGCGGATGGCAGTTAGGCTTCTGGTGTCGTTCCTTGTGCAATCTAGTGCAAACTGAATTCACCAGTCTTAACAAAAAACAAAGCACTGTAATGGAATGATGATCATAATTCGACGGATGAAAGTAAGATTCCAAAGAGCGGAAAAGACGAGTAAGGTGATTCTGGATTCTAAAATAGCAAAATGATAAAAATCCTGATTTGATCAGAGAAAAATACTACCATTTTCTGAGCATTCAAAAAATACAAAACACCGATGTTACATAAGCATGAGAATAGTAACGAATAAAGTAATTTCCTTGGGAATTTCACAGAAATCAGCTAAATTAACTTAGAAGTATTCACTTGAAAATATCAGAAACTAACCCATTATCTGATCCACCAAGCATATAAGCTAACCACATAGCAGCATGATCAAGATTAAACGAGCTATTCGAGCAAATGTTGACTCGTTCGGTACCTTGTCCTATTTCCAAATTTAGTGCTCGTAATACCCGTGTCATTATTATTTCGTATTTGTCACGCCAGTCGATCAAACCAGGACATTCACGCGCCAAGCTTAAATTTGTCACAAAAATTATTGGTTTGTTTTTTTTTTAGAAAAAAATAAATTGTGCCCATGATTTTCATCGCCATATCTAACGATGTTTTGTAAGTTATTTGCTATTTTTTTTACAGAATTCCATACTGCTGATGACAGCATTACAATTATATGGACATTTTACGCAACATTCCTTCCCTGGAAGTGCACCCGTGAGATATATCTAGCGCCATTTACCTAAAGAGAAACTTATGAAAGCATCTGTTCAGCAGTTCACTTTAAATGCGACAGTATGCTTTGGCAGCACAAAGAAATGCTAGAAGCATATTTTTACTTCGAGACTTACTACTGAATAACTATAATTTCAAATTAATTATTATCAAACCGGGCTAAAAGTCCTTCCAATTTGGATTCATATGAACAATTCGCTTCAACTACTGTAAACCAATGCCAAATTTCATCGAACCACAAACCAGCACCATATTTTTTATGCAGTTCTTGCTGCATACAAGTCGGCAAGAATAAGTTTAATAAACACATTGCTCGCAACATGCTCTCATCCCATGGACATATGTAAGGTCGCACCTTGTAAATAAAAATGTCTTAAGCTAAAAGAGATTGATAGATAGTGATGAAAAATATATCGTGATTATAAGAGTTCATTTTCGGAATTTAAAAAAGAAAACCTGGTCCATTTAACTTATATTAATATATAAACGATAGTATAGGAAAATATTAGAAGCCGCAACAACAACAAATGCATAAATTTTGCAAAATTTAATATTTTCACAATTTCAATTTTTTTTACAGAATAATTCAGACACATACTTCTATTCCTGTCCAGTTCAAGATAATCTGCTAGTTGAAAAAAAGCAACGTCCTACCAACTATTAAAGCAAAAAAAAGAAAAAATTAAATGTCTACTTCGCCGACTAATATCCGAGCAAAGTGAACTATCAACTTAGCTGATTCATTTTTCTCAAACTATTTTGTTCTTAAAAAATATTTCAGTCTCCAATAGATTAACAGAAGAACTTCAGATTGAATTAATAGAATGGCCGAATGCATAATTAGGTAAAAAAGCAGCTTACTTCATCCAAAATTTCCCGTGTGGAATTCAAGCTGAAATAGGTCCTGCAGTGTATAATCACCTGAAAATGGATTCACATTTGATTCATGCTATATTTTCCCAAAAATGCTATTATTTAGTTTTTAGCATTTGAAACAATATAAATAATATAAGAAAATACTGAATAAATTATATAAATAGCATGTCTAACCGGTATAAATGCTTTAAGAGCTCACCACACAGCTGCAGCTGTGTTCAACGCCTTGAACACAGGGAGAGGAAGCTAAATGATGAATGAGGAACAAAGAAGACCCCAAAATGCGTTGCATCTCCAAAATTTAAGAGGTTTTGTCATTCGAAAAAAAAATTTTTATAATTTGAAGCTAACTTGTTCCAGAGCCGTCTTCATCCCATCGGGCAAAAGCAACAGACCATCTTCTTCCAAACTTTTGTAGCTCACTTCGACATAGGTATCATACAATGGCCTCCACTCAAGCTTCAAATCGTCTCGTGACAGTAATTCTTTTCGACTTAAAACTAATAGTATATATATTTTTAGCTAACTCGTAAAGACTTAATATATTAGAGAAAAAATATTCTATTCTTTCAATTTACAGAATCGGCTATTAAAGCACAATAAAAATTGTTGTGCGTAATATGTTTAAAATACCAATCATGTGCACCAAAAAAGTGGAACCCGAATAATTTGAAACTATGCCTATCATCATGGCACCAAATATTTCTTCTTGGATATAATCTTCAAGAGAAAAATTGAGAAAACATACAATAAAAGATTTGAGATAGACTGAGCACAGATTTTTACTATTCGAAAATCAGCTCCCTTCATTGTCATGCAAACATAGCAAAGCTTCACCAGAGCGATATGATCTGCCTTTGTGAAGCGACGGGAATATAAATTGATGTATCTGAATTAAACTGCGTTAACAATTGTAGCCCATTAATTCCAATTGTGCACGGATGAAATGGTGGAGAAAAGAACGTTCCTTGACGAGTAAAATTCAGGACTAAATTGGAAATTTTTCAAAAATAATGATTCGTAGATTACAGAGAATGAAGAAATAGTATATAATGTATTACACACGCAGTTGAACTCACTTATCCAACTCACATATCCAGTGAACGAAACCTGGTCGTATATCCCGTAGCAATACAGCATGGACCAAACCAGCCTTAATATGCCTGTAATCAAAACCATTTATATTACTGGGTGCAGGTACAGGATAGATAACTAACAAACTATTCACAGTGGAACAGTTTCTGCATTAGAAAAAATCCTTTAATATCACAGGAAAAAACATCGCAGCTTGCTAGGTCAGAAATGAAGTCTTATTCTAGAAACTGTGCGATGGGGCATCGATAAAATTCAGCTTCGTTTCCTTCAAAATTTCTTAGATTATACCTGAACAAAACAATAAGAATTTATACCTGAAATGGTCATCAGCTTCCCTTTGCATTTCCTCGTAGTATGGCAGATGTTTTAATTGCCAAATTTCCTTCTGAAATGCTGATGTGCTCTCCTCCTCATCTATATCCATTGCCGCCTCTTCAATTTTGAAATGAAGTATTATGAAAGTCATGATGAAAATCATATATCTGATGCAAAAATTTCCAATAAATTATCAATAATATCTTATGTTTCAAAAAAGGCTTGGAAAATATTACCCTAATACTTGATAAGATATGATGTGATGTCGTACTAGAAGTATTCGAACATGGCTCAAATATGTCAAACTTCAAATGATATTCGCTGTGAATAGAAACTAACATTCATAACAAAATTGAAATTACTACTACTTGTTCTTCGTCATCTTCTACATGACAGCCATTTTCAGGATACCTTTCTTATCTCATTCTTATCTCCACTACCAAATACAAAAAAAGAAAATAAAACAGCCTTATTATTCTCATAAGAAGACAATATCTTTCTCTTACTTCCTTTTTCTGCGCAATACAAGTGCAGAACTACACATGCGATGAGCACCTGATCAATCTAGATTATCTGCCACAACAGTGCCAACTAAATTTGTGTGACGGTACAAAATATTATGGGACCAGTTATAAATGATGCAAAATTTTCCAATAAATTACCTGCGTCAGAGAGATACTGTTCATCATTATTTTCCATTTCCATTTCCAGGTCAGAAAAAGAATCATTCTCTAATGATACATCGGTGTTGCTGTTACACTCCGAATCAGACATCTATAACGAACAGATGTCGGAATAATTACAGTAGCGCAATATTTTTTCGGTAATAACAACCATAAAAACAACAAACAATTGCTTTAGCATCGGAGAGAGAAAGCGGAGTCCTTCTAGGCAAAACTTATTATTTGATCTATATAACAATCCACTCAGATTTGAATGATTAACCATAACACTAAAAACTAGAAAACCTTCTTTCAGTTCATTCAAATGTAAATTTGTATCATCGTAAAAATCTCACTGTCTGGAATACTGATGACCATTATTACAATAAAGCAATCGGTGACTGTAGAATTATATAAAAATATAAGATGCTACAGAATTCGTCACCGATATCATGCTTTGTGCATCTAATAAACACAGCCCTAGTATGAAAACGTTAAATCCTAATATTTCAACCATTTTAAATGTAAGCACATAACTACTTCAAACTTGATTGTTGTCAGTCGGCTCGTCCTACCTTTAATAATATAAATTTACCAGCAATTGAAAGAATTAAATAAATTGAACTATCAAGTTTTATATAATTTAATGCAAAATTTAAAGGAAAACAGTCAATATTTTTGTCGAAATCATATCCTCGAACATGCATAATTTACTTCTAAGCTATCGCCAAAATCAAGATTCAATTTTTTTCTGATGTTTTAAAATATGCATTTTGAATGGAACTTGAATATAAAATTGTTGTATATCAAATTAAAATTTTTTGTTTTTTCTTTAAAATTTCATAAAAATTTAACAAATATATAGTGCCAATATTTATGCTTAACTATACCCTCGTTATTCATCAGAAAGAAAATGGAACTGTTTTTGATTATTTGATCAAAATGGGAAAAAATCAGGTAAAAATGATTGAAGCAAAGGAAGAAAATATCAATGGTTGTTCTGCTTGAATGCTTATCAATCATCTTATCAGTTTCACCCATCCAAACATGTTGCATTGATAACTTTTTTAAAAATAGTGTGAAATTATTATATTTTTAAATACTAAAGGTATATTGTCTATGCATGTTTATGGTATTTCATTGAAATAATGATCGGCAGGATTAAAAAAACAAATTTTTGGAAATGAAATTAAAAAAACAAATTTTTGAAAATTTTTTCCATTCCACATAACATTGATTTTTTCCATTTCACATCACATTATATTTTTTCCCTAGCGTTTTTCCCGCTTGGTTGCATGGTCCGCCTTCTGTGGAGCATTGTCTTCATACGTTCGGCTCCACAGATGCAAGTTGTTGTTGTGTTCCATTTCCCTTTTTATTGTGTTGTGGACTCAGGGCGATACTTCTTGCCGATTCATCCAGGTGGCGTAGATTTCTTCTTTCATGTGGCCATTGTCCGAGATTGTTGAGCCAAGCTATTTGAAATTGTTGCATCTCATTTTTCATGCGACTATCTTTGTCCGACCGACCGGTCGCTAAGGTCTATAGTCGGTGATAACATATCTGGAGATTGAAGCCTTGTAACCTCTCGGCATGCTGATCGTACCACTGCACTATGGATTCGCGCAATACTACTAATAATTATTATTAGAATGAGGAGAGAAAGGAGCAAGAGATTTGATCATTTAAAGAAACTATTTCGATTAGTTTTTGAAGTTCATCATTTGCTTTTTTTTTTAAATATTTATCAATGTAATTATTACGTTTCAAAATTTATTTTATTGCAATTATTCAAACAATTTTTGATCTTTTATTGGAAACAAAAAAACTTGAAATGAAACGCACAAAATAACAATAGTAACAGAAGAAAATGATTGTTCACTATAGTACAAATTTCATAATTGAAATTTTCAATTTGAATTACTGACCAAATTTTATTTATTCATGTAATCTTAACATTTACATCTGTGCTACCTGGACTGTTCAATTGTGTTATTTGTGTTGGAAAATTTCTTTATTCAAATTGATATTTTAAAAATTTTAATTTATACCGATCGATTTTTTTTTTTTTATTCAATAAATCAATTTTTCCTGATATGCTGTAGATGTATTGATGCTGCTATTATCATTAACAGGCCAAAATGATGGTACCCATTGTGGTTCAGTTTCTAACTTTCCAATGATTTCTTTCAATTCATCCAGCGATCGATCGAGATCAACATTGACTATGATTCGATCAAATAAATGACCGTAAATCTGAAAAATTAATAATTTTTATACTTATGGATAAGTTAAAAGTGAAAAATGTTGAAAAAAATTCAAAAAACTTGGCAATATCCAGATGTGATTGTTCCAATGGATATATATCCTTGTTTGTTTAATTCAATAAATACTTATACAACAATGCTATAGCAAATTATTGATAAGTTTACGTTAAAAATGGTTAATTTACCAACTAATTAATTAAAAACTAGTTGGGTAAAAAAAAAGGGAAAGACAATGCTTCCAAAGGATGCTGACCTTTTCAGTGATTTTACTCTCAGCTAAAATTAATTTCAATTGTTCATCCTTAATTCCATGTTGTCCCAGAATTTCCTTCTGTCGTCGTAGTTGTTGAAGTGACGGTGGCGCAATGAATATCACGTAAGGCATTAATGTCGTCCTGCGTAAGGCTTTTAAATTCTGAAGAAAAAGTAAAAAAGAACAAATTAGGCTTATTATCGATAAGATCAGTTCATCTATATATCAACTGATCGATTAGCTATAAAATCATTCAGTTTGTCTATAAATCAGTTGATCAATTCGTTATGAAATCATTTAGCTTATCTATAGATCAAATGATCAATTGTTATAAAATCATTCAGTTCTTCTACAACAGATCAATCGATTAGTTATTTTGATCGATTATTGGTAGGAAATCGGTAAACCATTAATAATTGATCAGTGATACGGTAATTGTTCATTTATATTTCGATCATTTATAGAAATTTAACAATCTATCATAAAAGCTTTTTATTTGAGCTGATAAGAAATTTTTTTAGTTAAATATTAATTAGTTTGCAAAAAATTGGTTTATTATGAATTAATATCAATTGATAAAAATTAATTCTTAAATCCATCAATCAAGAAATTATTAATTATAAAAAGAATGGATGAATGATCATTACTTCAGCTTTAAGTGTAAGCAAGCATATTTTAGCCTGATCGATGACAGCCTGGATCGATCCTAGTGAGGTACCATAGAAATACTTCTGGAATTCACCATATTCAATGAATTTACCCGCTCTAGTATCTTCTTGAAAGCTATGCTTTGTTACAAAATGATAATGTACACCATCCATTTCACCAAATTTTCTTGGCCTTGTTGTATCTGCAAAATGTCATTCGCATATACTTTTCTTTGGCCTTGTTGTACCTATAAAAGTACATTTGCACAGTTTTCCTTGTTGTACTTACAAAAATACATTTGCATTATTATTTTTTCGTTGGCTTCATTGTACCTGCAAAATTGTTATGCATTTTCGCTGACCTTATTGGGCATGCAAAAGTACATTTGCATCATTTTTCTCTAACCTTACTGCACCTCCAAAGTTTCCATGCATTTTTCTAGCCTTATTTTATCTGAGAATTTCTAAAAAAAAAAAAAAGTATGAGATAATGTATATATTCCTTGGACCTTGTTGCATCCCCAAAATTACATTTGTATAAATTCTTCTTTGTTCTTGTTATCTTTGTGAATGTTTATTCATATATTTTACCTTCGAAATTTATCTTAAGAAACAAATAATCTATCCCCAGGAAGATTAATTATCTTTGTCCAAATAGAATTATTAAAGCTCATTGACAGGTCATTTAAACGTAATCCAATGAACAAAATAATCAATTAAGCTTGATAATTTAATAAAATTTATTTTGAAAAACAGAAGCCAATCCGCATAGCATTGCTCAACCTCGAAAAAGCCTTCGGCAAATCCCACGCCTACTTATCTGGCATGCATTACGCCTGCATAGAGTCCCAGAAGAAATCATTCGAGGTTGAGCAATGCTATGCGGATTGGCTTCTGTTTTTCAAAATAAATTTTATTAAATTATC
>JABVXS010000629.1:0-26506 GCA_013365335.1 Madathamugadia hiepei
TTCAACAAGAACCACATTTTCTTGCTTTCTGTTTTTAGAAGCATGATGAGATTCTTCATGTCTTGGTGACTTGTTGCTATCAGTGTGGTGTCAATACAAGTTATATTTTAAATATTATAAATGATAGTATTTCAAATGATAAAATAAATATTATAACTGATAAGTCATACAGGACGATATCAATGAAGCACTTACAAATGATAATATGGATATTATAAATGATTACTGAAAAAAAAATGATAGCATGATAATTTTGGTGATGCATATGATGACAGTGTTATATTGTAACAAGAATGTCTGTCGTAAAAGGGATTTTAAAATTGAATTTTTCTTTTCAGTAATCGTTGTGAATTGAATTTAAAAAATTAGTATTTTTAAAAACTTTCAAGATTGTTTATTTTTATGCTAAAAATGTAATCTTTTTAAATGTTAAAAAATTAAGTGACAAATTATTCCAAGTTTTTGTTTTCTATATGATAAAATATAATTTAGTATAAACACAGGTACGGTCAATTTATGATAGCAGTGGTATATTTGTAAATATTCCGGTAACGATGAATTTAGCATCAACGATGATAATCATTCGTGAAGATGACTGTCCATTAGCACCATTTCTTAATGACACCAATCTGGACAATTTCAACGATGCAAGGTGGTTTAAAAAAAATTTCTTTCCACAGTGAAATATCCAGAAAGTATTGACAATATGGATAACAATAAAATAAATTAATAATTCAGCCAATATCTACCTACCTAACCTACCTACCTACCTATGCAATCACTTTAACCGTACCATTGATGTATTTTGGAATTTCAAAAAAAAAACCGCACTTTCAGGATGAATGGAATAGATGCTGTGAATTATGTACAAAAATGGATAGCTGATTATTCACAATGGATTCCACCACATAATCATATCATTGTATTAACAAAGTTTGTATAATTGCCAAATTAACAGTGATGATTTTTGAAAAATAAATTAAAATTTTATGAAGTTTTTAAATTTTTTAATAGAAATTAGAAACTAATTATTGATGGATGACAGATAAATCGATATTTCAGAATCGATTTACTGTCATTAAAGGGTGATTCAAGTATCCAAGGTATGGCATACGTTGGTGCAATGTGTCGAGTTACTGAATCAGCAAGTGTTGTCGAGGATATCGGTGGTATGGCCACTGCTGTCATTGCTGCGCATGAATTGGCCCATAGGTATTCATCCTGTATCCTAAAATTTTAATAGAAATTCAATTTGATTCGTCATGTTTAGCTTCAAAGAACGAAAATTTGATTGGGTGAAATGAAATTGCCAATTCTATGCAAACAAGTTTTTAAATGAAAGACAGCGTGAGCAGAACTGTCCATACTTTTTACGCCTGAGCTTCATCATTCACGGCCTAGTAAGCCTGGACGATTTGGCAACGAAATCCTAAAAGGCTTGCAGGTTTTGGTAAAAAAGACTTTCCCTTAGATGGATGACCTTAAAGGGCTATCTACTCAAAGGTTAACACGTACACATCCGGCCCGTGAAAAACCATTTATCTAACCATAGGTTAAATCTGTTTGGCATGAGAGGCCCCACCCATGCAAAGCATATGCCATCGCCAGCATAGCTCATGGAGCCAAAATGCGCGCCAAACAACCACACTTTGATTTGAAAATCAATAAACGTTTATTAGACAAAAAAAAAAAAAATGTTTGGATCAAAAAGAAACAGAAAATTTTTTTTGATATAATTTGATTCAATAAAATTTTTTTCCATTTAGCCTTGGTGCATTCCATGATAGTACCACTGAGGGAACCAGAAATTGTGGCGAAAATTATTTGATGTCTGCTACCGTATCAGGCTCAGATGATGAGGAAAAATTCTTCAATACATTCAAATTCTCACCATGTTCAATTCAACAAATTCAATTGTTTTTTGCGTACCTTTTTTCAATGAATTCAAAAAGCCACATTTTCCAAATAAGATCTTTTAAAAAAAAGAAAAGGAAATTTTAAAATAGCATTCAATGTTTTGAAAAAATTTTTTCAAGAATTCTTCCAATTTTTATTTAAATATTTGAAGAAATTTGTGAAAAATTACAGACAAGGTGAAGCTGATTGTTTGTTACGATCAAACAGATGTGAAAAACGATTGCGACGAAAGTCGCAACATAAGCTTCGCAAACCTGGCGAATTATTGGTGCAACAGAATCAATGCAAGGTAGCATTCGGATCACATTACAGTGTTTGCCCGGTAAAAATTTTTTTTTGAATTACAAAATTTGCAAATAAATATGACGATATTTAAATGAATAGATTAATTGAAAAAATGTAATAAAAATTTTTAGAAATTCATTTAAAACGTCGATACATGGAAAAATATCCCAGAAAGCAATTAATGAAAACCAGACTTTCAAATTTCTATAAGAAAAAAAAAAACAAAACCATCAGGTTTTTGAATTTTTGTCAGGATCTTTGACTGCCATATGCTCCGTGGGAAATTTCGGATGTTCCAAGGCAATGAAGGAAAAGGAAATTTTCTATAGAAAAACGATTATTAGGTTTCTTGAATTTTTATGCGAATTTCGGACTCCCAAATGCTCCGCGGGAAGATTTGAATATTCCAGAGCAATTAAGGAAAAGGCAATTGTTCTTGCAGCATCTGGATTTTTTAATAATTTCCACTCCATAATTTCAAATATTTCTTGATGGATTTTACTAATTTTATATGATCATTCATTTTCGTTAAGCTTACTAACATGTGAAGAAATTAAAAAATTTTAATTTAGAAAAAAGAATATAAATCGACGAATCCATGCCGACGACTTTGGTGCAAAAATCGACAGGAACGCAAGACAGGACCATGTGAAACGAAATTATATTTACCTTTATTAGATGGGACTAAATGTGGACCAAACAAGGTAATTTCTTATCACTAAAAGTAATAAAATAAATTTAGTAAATCAGGTATAAAGAAATTGCGATTGCAATTAACAATAATTAATAAAAAAATCATTAATTATAGAATAATTTGGTGATTTCGTTGAAAAACATGTTTGGTCGTGAAAAATGGTTATTTTCGAATTTGCTAAAAACAGTGAAGGAAGTAAAATTTATATGAAAATTAAAATTTTTCATTGAAATAAATTAATTATTTGCGGATTATAAGCATTTTTTTTTTCAATTTAATATTCCATTTTAAAATTTACTTTTGCTTCATTTTGCTTCAGTGGTGCCTTGGTGGAAAATGTATTCCTAACGATAAAGAAAAGGAAAGTAAGCTTATTTGTAATTAGTAAAAATAATAGCAGAAAAAAAATCATACATTATCGAACAATTTGGGAATTTTTTTAAAATTCTGTTTGAGTTTGAAAATAATAATTTCCAGAAAAAAAAAGTGCAAACAATAAGATATCTTTGGAATTAACAAAAATAATTAATTCAAAAAATAAATGATTCATTATAGAATAACTTGAAAAGTGAATTTAATCATATCATATTCTGAAATTTCCACATAGCAATTGGTGAAGTTATCCTAAAATTTTTATAACTTCTTATGAAAAATTACTTTTTTTATAAATTATGAAAATTTTTCAATCTTTCAAATGGTTTCACGCAATTTACTATGATATATTTTGCTAAGAATTGAGAAATTTTGCAAAAAAAAAAACGAAATTTCAGATTGCATTGATTTAAATTCATCAATGTGCCTTCAATTATCAGTGCAAAAACTTCGCTTATTTTGTCATTCGGAGCAGTTCCATTCCTTATGTTGCATTACTTGTTCGCAAATTACGATGCAACCCAAAAATTTCACCACTTCCCAATCCTACAACAGTACACAGTTATCGTAGCACCTACCCACCACCATTACACACATCTATACTACCTACAGTAATACCAAATTCAGAAAAAAGATTCACGAATTACTGTTACATTTTACAGTATCGTCAAATAACTCAAATTCAAGTTCAAAAAAGGAAATCTAAAAATAATTAAATTTTCAACCATTTATCGGTAAATAAATTCAATTTTCCTTATTCAAAGAAATAAAACGCCACCGCAGCTACCATAAATGTACATATTACTAGCATTATGCAGATGCTACAACAACACTATGCTAGCTATCGCAATGCTTTTATTGTAAACTGTGACAAATTAAATTTCAGAATTTTCCTTTCCCAAAACCGCCAAAAACGTTCCTCATTTTCACCATTATAACCAGTAAGTGTATAAATTCGATTTTTTCTTGTACTAAAATTCTGTTCAAATAAATATCAAATCAAAAGATTACATCAATAACTAAAAATAAAATTTGAAAATTAAAAAAAGTGCAATGAAAAAAATCAATTGAATAAGGAAAATTTTCAAAAAAGAAAGCTTTGTTAGTTAGCAATACTTATCATTACGATAATTTATCAAGCAAATTTCCCGTCAAAATTCTCATTGCTTTATTTGTGAAATTAAAACAGTTGATAACAAAAAAAATGTTTGTTCTACAGAAATGTATTATTTTGAAAATTCTTTCAAAACGTTTCAAATTTCACAAGATATGATATTTTAACACAAGGCAATTCAGTTGAAGTGAAAAAACGTTAAAGTGAAGTATGAATTCATGGTGCTTAAATTCTACTGTACAATGCAGAATAACAAGGAAACAACATCGCATCTGAACTTAAATAAGGTAGATTAGATCTAGATTGAAGCGTGAATGATGAACGACTGAGAGAGCACTGAACACATACTATCAATTAAAATTTGATCAAATCTGAAAAGTAGGCAACATATTTCAACATGCTACAGGAGATGAACAATTGAAAGAAAAAAATCATAGCAGAGGACAATTCCTTACAGGTTCTTTTATCTCTACACAGCTTTGGTCGACAGAAAAAGTGCCGCCGAACTTTATGGGAATATCCAAGATATATAATGAAAAATGTTTACATACAAACATTTCAACCTGAGGAAGGTAAAAACGAAAGCAGACAACTGCTCTAAAATCATTTATGAAAATTCTGCCTCACGGAATGTCTGAGGTAAAACTGAAATGAATACTTTAATAGATTCGCTAATAACAAGTACTTTCCTAAGATTTCCAAAGAATTACAACAAAGTAAAGTATCAATTTTACAGCAAATGAAAGGTTCCCAGAATGGCTTTGCCAGAAACTTCTGGAATCATTCCATATGCTTTTTTCAGTTAATGTTATAAAACATAAAGGATCACGTAAAAAAGTTATTCACAGGTCTGCTTTCTGGAAGAATTACGTGATGCTGTCATAAAATTAGATATTCAATACTATCAAAAATGAAAACTAAAAACAAATTTCTGCAAAAAGATTATTTACCAATATTATACACCGCCTTTCCATGAGAGTCTTACAGTGTCACAGAGATTTGAGTGGTATGACTAGACAGAGCTGCCCATCTCACGTTGAGGATGTCACATCAGGACCAATACTCACCAAAGTGTTCTTCACGGTATCCCGTGGGAAAAGTAAAAGCGGAGAAATGAAACGAGTCACGGTTCGCCTAACCAGCGAGTGACTTGGGACAATGGTTAAAAAAACATAACTTCTTTCCAGCAAACTGGAAAATTGTGAAAAAGGGTCGACACGAGGAAACTCGTTGAAAAATAGACCGAACAAGGAAAAAGAATTATACAATGCTTCAGAAATGAGGCTAAGAAGTTCGTGGTGTTTTAATTAAATATTGATCGAGCGTTCGTTGGGTTCCACTCTTTTGACGTGATTTTGGTGTTGCTGAACGGCATATTTCCGTTGAAGGATTTTGAGACTGTGAACGCTTTGAGCATAGTATATCAGTGCGAGGTTTCATTGACAATTTTGGTTGGCGAAGAATACGTTCACGTGGCTTATGTAAACTTTGTTTAACGTGAATTTTACGAGGAGATGTGCGATCGGCACGTTCCTTCATCGAAATCATATTTGAGCAGTTGGATGGCCTATGAAGACAAAGTAATTAGAATCGAAAAATATTAAGATATTGCATAACATTATAACAGATTTTGGAAACAATGTTGAATTGAAATAGTCAAACATGAAAACTAATGAAGACTTTCTAGTTCAACAAAATATGAGCGATTCTCAGCAAACTAATGAACAGTTGAAATAAAAATTGTCGAACATTAAAGAATCAAAAACAATCTAACCGATCAGAATTCAATGATTGTTCATCCAGTTCTGAATTTTTTCCCTTTGCCAACACGGTTGTTTGCGACACTAGATTCACGTTCTCCGCTTCAAGCCTTTCCTTGACAAAATCTGGCAGGTTAATTGTTGGATACCTTAAATTTTCGAAATTTACTGTGCAGAAGTATCGAGAAAATAGAATTTTATGCAAATTGATAAATATTTACGCCAGAATTAACAAATAAAAAAAATACTTGAAGTGATATGCACATGGAATACGACTTTTCATAGCGATTAACGAGAAATCAAGTTTTCGCGCAGCTTGGCTGGATTTGTTAGTTAGGTCACACAATGGTGGAGACAATGGCTCCGTGACCCTTAAAAGAAAATACATGTAAACGTATGTACAGAGAATTTTTCGAAATTTCTCGGAAGGTCATTAAGTTGGCCTACCCTGAGAAAAAAACCCATTAAAAATATACTTGAACATTTTTTTCACCGGCGATTCATTCCCACTTATCATTTCCGTACCGACCCGGTTTAAAGGACTTTTAAATGGACTTTTGAAAGGACTCCGTTCCGTCTTTTTCTTCGGAGTTGAAACTGACACATTCAGCTGTTTCCTGCAAAAAAAAAATTAATTTTGACGAATAAAAAGTTCAAGATAAATTGGCAAAATCCAGAGCACTAGACGATTTTTCTAAAATGAAAACGCAGATGAAAAGAAAAAATTGTGTTAAATTTATCATGAAGTGTATTGTTAGATGATCAGGTAAACATACATTGATATTTCAGCCATAGCTGCTTCAGGCAATTCATAGAGTTCAACATGATTTTGATGTGCCGTAGTTGGAGGTATATCCTGATTTTCAGAGCTTTTCGGGTTCCAATTCCAAATCTTGAGATATGAATCATCCATAGTAGCAATATAACGTCCACTGTAGCTAAATTTCGCGACAGTAACCTAAGACAAAAAAAGCAATCTTCAGTTTTTTTTTCGAAGACCACTGTTTTGGCTGCATTTAAGCAACAAAGGCCATTAATGAAATAACATTCGAAAAATCAACGAGCAAAATGAATGAGATTATTGGGGAGCAATTTTTCACCACGACAACATTTATAAAACAACAGTTGAAGAACGCCGTAAAGTCACCAGGAGTTTGTTCAATTAATTGCAGAAATAAAAGACCTCATAACGGTGACCGCCTAATGTATATTTCGGGTAAGGCAAATACTTCCATTTACTCTTGTAAGAACTGGAATATTTCTCCTGTAATAAAATGACAAATGTAAGTATATAGTAGAATTAGAGACAAAAAAACTAACAGAAGAATCGTCATGAGCAGAAAGCATTGAAAACTAAAGTATTTTAAATCCAATGTCCTAAAAGAACAAAATAATTAATGACCTGTAAATCCCAAATAACAGCAAAGCAATCACCACCTCCAAACATTACATGATCAGAAGTTGGAGAAGCAGCAATTCTAAAATCGTATGTGTTAAAAGATGTTCGCTTGACTCCTTGCAAAATGCCAACTGAAAACTTCAAAAACTTTAATCACTGATATTTATGGAGAGATCAAGATTCCCAAATAATCTGAATGATAAAAAAATAGGAAAAACACCTGGTGTGTTATTTAATCCCTGAACAGTGTACTGATAAATTTTTGAGTCTGTGGATGCAACAAAAAGCGATGAGCTAAAGCGATCCAGACATATTGAAGCAATACCTTAATAAAATCAAGATTTGATAAAATAATAAAATTTCGAACGAAAAACAACCAAAATTGCTGAAGAAAATCTCAGATTTGCTGCAAATTTATAAAAACCAATATTGCACATTCTCAAATCTCCTTTCTGAATTTTTTTCGTTCGAAATTTTATTAAAATTATTTTTTTTTCACCGTATCAAAAATGTCGGAAACACTATAATCTAGGTTTCACATATTCGCACAAATTATTTTTTTCACCGTATCAAAATTATTAGCACTGGGTTTGGTTAGTTAAAAAAAAAAAATTAACCCATCGACGCACCAAGATCACGAACTGAAGTACTATTTGGATCTTCAAGAATACGAAAAGGAATATTTTTGCCACGATAACGCAGATCCCAAAAACGAATACCTCTGCAGCAAATTTAACATCTGAATCAGTTACTACAAAGTATCAGTATAAAAAAATGAAAAAAATATTGCAACTCCACAAATTACCACAAAAAATTTGCATGATTCTTTCCTTAGGTAGTAACTTTGGTAAATACGGATATCATAATTAGCTGTGCATTAATTGCAGAAATAGGAGGTTTTACGTTTTGAAAGACGAAGATGCTGATATCAAAACGTTTTCACCACAATGCACTAAAGAAGTGATTCCTTTGGAACTCGTCAGAATTGACATACGTGACCTTCGTTTTGTCCCAATACTTTGACCTAAAAATGCACAAAGCTGTAAAATGAAAAGTTAATATAGCTCTTAGTATATCAAATTAGGAAACAAGATTGGATGATTCCTGCGCCTTCAATGTTAGGTCAAGGAATGTTCAGAACTAGGAAATCTATTGTGTCAATTGAACGATCAAAGCATGAGCACATTGCGATAAAACAAATGCAGAAAGACAAAAAATAATCTTTCAAATGCAATACAAATAAGGAAAACTACCAGTAATACAAACATTCTACGTTGAATAGGGTAGTAACTTTGGTAAATACGGATATCACAATTAGCTGATATAAATAATAATTCTTGACATGGCTCTTTCAACTCCCATAAAGAAAGAAAAAACATAACGCACGGCCAGGAGCTAGCAGAGGATGTGTGTTTTCTAGAAGATTGTAGGGGCGCACAACACTAGCTTGTGGTTCTCGTCGATCCCATATGCATATTGTTCCATCTCGAGCTCCGGTTGCAAAGAGATCTGCAATTTTAAGGTCTGTAAAAAAATTCTGAAACTGAAAAACTCAAATATTCAGATAAAATCGATTGAGAAAAGCTAACCAGGACTGTCGTCTGATACAGAGAGAGCGCGCACAGAACCTTCATGACCCAAAAACTGCTGCAACGGAAGTCCTCGTTCAACATCCCATGATGTTACCTTTGCATGGCCAGATATAGAAATTAAATTGTTTGGGCGGTGAGCAACAAATGACACATCTATTACACAACTTCGATCAGCAGAAATTGCTAAAAGTTGCTCACGTTTTGGACAAATATGAAGAGAAAAACAGACAACAAACGAATAAGAAAAGGAAATATCGCTGCAGTGTAAAATGCAACATGATTAATAAGAGAATAATCATTTCACTTCAGAAACCGATAACCAAATAAGTTAACTAACAATTTGCTATAACATCTTCTCGGACATCCAAGAAATGAATAAAGCCATTTTCATCGCCAATGGCTAACAAATGTTCAGAACACGGATCCTTTGCAAACTGACAAACTACCCAAGCATTCTAAAATTAACAACGTTTTGCACTCAATATGTCATGATTCTTCATTTCAATATTTTTACTTCTAAAAATTGAAACTATTGTGTGAGCTGCCATGAGTATCTAGCCGGGTTTTACAAACTGAAAGTTTGTAAAGATGCTTCGTCACATTTAAAGTGCGTATGTATAAAGACGATTTCAACCAGATTGTTAATTCTAACGAAAAATCCAATCCGCTTCAATAATCGACTTTTAACTACTTGATCATATGATTTTTCTTTGAATAATTAAAACTTCATAAGCTTTAAAAATGCGATTACTAATTGACCAAGAAGAGGACGCTATATGGTAAACAGAAGATAAGCCGAAGAAAATTACCGAAGAAATGAAGCATTTAGTAGAAGAATAGTTGAAAAAGTATGAATCTGGCACCACTCTTGGTAACCTATGACCCCAACACGTGCAACGAATACCCATCGATCACTGACATCCGTCAACACCTGCACCACTCACCTGACTAGTACTCGGTTACTTTAAACATCCGAACTCCAAATTTTCAAATTCATGATGTTGCCGGTCACTATGCAAATCCAATATCTCACTTGAGAAAAGAATTTGAATTCCGAAATCGCTCAAAATGGTGGGTTTTTTACTCTTTTTGTAGCTTATACAGTTTCAATGGTAACACATCAGAATATTTAATTTCGAATGTTTTCCTTGGAAAAAAATTTTCCATAAATAAATTGCTGCAAAAAAATTTCGAAAAAGAATATTTTAAAATTAGGAGATTTTAATTTGTTCTTACCGTTTGTTGTCGGGAAAAAGAATTATTTGCTGTGAGATTCGCGATTTGGTTAGCGCTGATATAGTTGTTGGCGGGAGATCTCTCTTTTTGGTGACTAAAACTCGAACTTGGATAATTAAGCCTTATTCGTGTAAGATAATAAACAACAAACGCGTAAGAAATGTGAATACAGTAAAGCAGGTAGTAATAAGTTCAAAGTAATTGGAGTCAAAGTAGAGCTGATTGAGGTGGTCGTCGTCGGAGCAGTAGAGTCGGTCGATTCCAGTTGTGATCTGGTAAGTCACTAATAATCCACAGTTTATATACAATTTGTTCCATTGGTGTAGGCCAATCAGATTGAAGCACATCATACTTGACCAGATGTCGAGCAGAAGTACATCATAAATTTGACATTGTGGCGCCTAGCAACTTTCACAGGAGCACATCATATTTTCGACATTGTGGCGCCATTTTGACCTTTGCACTCTGACTTTGCCATTTTGGCGACATTTGCTCCACGTTGTTGTCGGATCCGCTACTGGGGAGCGTCGTCTCCACGTCAGGGTTCTGTGCGTCGTCCATAAGCCAGAACCCCTTGCGGGAAAAAGAGTTATTTGCTGTGAGATTCGCGATTTGGTTAGCGCTGATATAGTTGTTGGCGGGAGATCTCTCTCTTTGGTGACTCAAACTCGAACTTGGATAATTAAGCCTTATTCGTGTAAGATAATAAACAACAAACGCGTAAGAAATGTGAATACATTCACACATACCAGGTCTTGTCCGTGTGCGTCATCGTTGGAGTACTTACTATCATTCATGCGACTGAGACTATATTTCCCCGACCGACCCATCGCTATGGTCCGTCGTCGAGAAGCAACCGCTTACGACCGATACAAATTTGAATCACTACTACAATTATTGTTATCCTTTAAATAAAGTGAAAAAATTTTTTTTCCAAAAAGTTAAATTCAACTTTATTCTTTAACAAATTTTTTACCAAACATGCAAAATTAAATCTAATAATAATTTTCAATTTGATTTTAACTGGTTGCATTGATTTCTTATTTTATGGCTTGTCATCTTTATGGTTGGGATAAGTTTACGGGGTCAAAGAGGTGGTGAGTGTCAAAATCTATCCGAACTGTACGGGTCAGGTAGTATCATCGATGTTGAGCCAGTATCTGTTGATGAAGGTAAAATTGATATCCACCAATCTATTCTTCAAACACCAACTGCTACTTCAAACAATTTCCAAATAACATCAATGATGCCAACTGCAGCAATTCCTAATACTTCATCTTCTCATCCCGTGGTAATTAATTTTTCTTTTCAATTCACTTTTTACCATTTTACACGTTAATTTAGTTTCATATAAATATTTCATATTAATTCATTTCATATTAATTGATTTTCATAATAATTCATATATTAATTTAATTTCATATTAATTTTAGATTTTTTTATTACATTTCACGTGCTAATTGTTACATATTGATATTAACAAAAATTGATAAATCCAGATAAATTATTTTTAAATATAGCAAGAAATATGTTAATTTAAGTTTTTTTTTAAGAATTCTGAAATTATTCTTTGCTAACAAAGCACGATGTTTCAGAATACTTTTATCAGTACGGCAAAAAATGTTAAGCGTAATAAAAGGAAACAAAGAAATGGTGGATATGGCCTAATGATAATTGCTATTATTCATGTAATTTATTCCTAAATAAAAAATTTTTGAATGTGCAAATTATCAAATTTCAATTTTGTTGAATTTTAAATTAGCAATTGAACAGATTAAAAAAGTTAGTAATTTCAAAAATAAAATTTATTAAATTGTTTTTGTTCAAAACATTATAGCTTCTTCTTGCATGTGGCCTAATTGACCTAGGCATGTTTCTTACCATTCGATTCAATCATTATGGTCATGTATGGCCTGATAGCTATGGAAAATTAATCATTTCCCAATATCGATTATATCGTAATCAGGTAAAAAATTTAATTTAGTTTTTTATTTTTTGTTCGCTTTTTTTTTTCAAAAATAGTTTGGCTTGTAAAAAATAAAACAAAAATTTCATTAAAAATATCAAATCATTAGGAAAATGTAAAATTTTCATTTTCAAAGCTTATTTTCAATTAATTTTCTTCAGTCTTCTGAAGTTATTTCTAATAAATGTTAAATAAATTGCAATTATAAAAGTAATAATGAAAATAGCAATAGTAAATATAGTTGTTAAGCGGATTAATAATTAGCATCCTTTATAATTCATCGTTTGCTGATATACCTGATGTACGTGAGAATTTTTAAAATTATAAATATTTCTTATCATACCAAAGTAAATGTGAAATGTGAAAATTTAAAAAAATAAAAACAAAAATATTCAATGAAAATTTAAAATTTTTTAAAATCAATGAAACTTTTAATTTCAGATGCTTACCATACGTTTCCTATATTCACCTGTAACAATTGCTATTGGTTTAATGATATTTTTCCCAAAAATTATTTGTTTATTAATTATCTTTTTTTCTAAAGTATCATTTGATCGAATAATAATTGTTGATGGATGCATTTCAATTATTGCACTAATTTATGCAATAATTACAGGTAAGTTTTTTTTTCCTTTTTTATTTTTTCTTGTAAAAAATAAAGATTTGATGCATATTGTTGATATGTAAAAAGAGTGAAATAAATTTTGTAGCTGACATTTCACACCAAAAATGGAATTGAATGGAAAACAATTTAATTAAAAAACAAAAAAAAAACTATTCGGCTAATTTTTCAACGAGTTTCCTCGTGTCAACCCCACAACTCCTTTGCCAGCTTGCTCGGAAAGAAGTTGTATTAGCCATTGTTTTTTAAGTCACTCGCTGGTTAGGCGAACCCGTGACTCTCGCTTTTGTCCCTTCGTTTTCACCTTGTCCAAGGGATCCCGTGAAGAGCACTTTGGTGAGTATTGGTCCTCATGTGACAGACATCCTCAACGTGAGATAGGCATTTCCGTCTAGTCACATACCATTCAAACCTTTCAGTCACTGTGTGACTCTCACCCATGGAGACCGCTGGTGATCCTGGGAGGAACCGAACCTGTAATCTTCTGGTTAGAAACAATGTTTAATTTATCGCCGTTAATTTATTATTGATCGGATTATTGGAAATTTTTGGATATGTCGAATCGTACGAATGATCACTGATCAATTGCTATTGTAGGTTCACATGCATACGTTGTTTTGAGTAATATTTCAATGATTGATTTCGTTGAAAACACCGATATTATTTGTTATGCTATAAGGTAATTGTTAAAAGCATACTTTATTAGCTATTTCAAAAAAGTTTTTTGTTTTTGTTTTTTTTTTTTTTGGACATTTTGATAAATATAATCGAGTAAAAGTTTTAATAAAATATTAGTGCTTTTTTTTTTCAAAAATTTTCATCATTGTTTAATAGTTTAGAAAAATTCCATTTTTTTAGAGGTCCTCGTGAGAAAGCATCACAAGAATTGCGTGATCGATGTTTGCTGTTTGCGTATAAAATGTTTGGTGATCATCTATCGTTGCAATCAATAATTGCTGTACTTGTATGTATTGTATGCATTATCGATATCGTTTATCTTTTTTCGACAAACAATATGCATGTAATGCAAGTGCAGAAAAAAATTCAACCAAAAGTTTATTAAAAAAATTTTTTTAGCAAATTGTTTTTTAAATTAAAAATTTTTTTTATTAAACGTTAAAGTTTATTTAAATTTGTAAAAAAAAAAAAAATTGTTATTATAGAATAAAAATTTTGATAAGCTTTCTTTTTTTTTGCATTTAAATCTCAATCAAAAATTTATCAAAAAATTTTTCTAACGATTATGCTTTTTACCTTTTTTTTTTGTTCATCAAACGTTGAATTTTAATTTGAAATTTCAAAGAATTTTTTTTTGGTATAATTCGGAAGAATCGATAAAATGCTTCGTTTAATATGCATTATTGTTTAACATAAAATCTTATTTAGAATTGCTATTTACGAATATTCAATTTTATTTTTAATAAATTAAATTTTTTTTTTTTGTCTTTTTGCTATTTGTTTGGGATACTGCGTTGCAAAACGGTACTTCCATATAAAAAGTCGGTACGGAGAAGCTGGACGGCTTCTGAGGGCTTTTTTTGGAAGATGTCGGGAGGTATTGGGGTATTTTTCCAAGTGGTACTATTGTTACTGATATTGTCACTAGGATTTGTTTTACTTTCCATCCGATATGTCAAACGTCATTCATACAGTAAACAGAATGTGCCCAAAAAGAAGCGTTCATCGACGTCAATACGAATGTGTTGCGTGGCTGGATCTGGTATGGTTTTCTTGCGAATTTATATCTTCTGTTCAGTTTTGTTTGTTTACTGCATGTTACAATGCCAATATTTGATTAATTTTTATTATTACTCAATTTCTGACCAGAAATTTTGGCTCAGTTCGACTCATTTTCAATCAGGAAATTTGAATTAAGTACATGGTGTTTTTTTTTTAGGTGGACATACTGCTGAATTACTCTCTTTAATGCCTGCCTTTAGACAACATTTTGGTCATCGTATTTATATTGTTTCGGATGCGGACAATTTAAGCGAAAGAAAGGTAAAGAGTATTGAGGAATATTATATATATCAATTTGCCTTTTTTTTTTTTGGAGTTTTTAGGAAGCTTATTGCAGAAAAAAGTGTTTGATTTATCAACAATATTTAAGATAGTCGAATTTGAAAAACAACAAGGCCTGGGTAATTTCCGGATAGAACGAATTATTAGGAGTCGGGAGGTAAAACAAAGCTACATCAGCTCCATATTTACGACGAGTTGGGCCTGCATTCAAAGCTTATTTTTGATGTGGCGAATAAGGTAATCACCTTGTTTTTTTCTTTTTGCTGGGGAATAATATTTTTACATTAATAGGTTGAAATTGAGAAAAATCAGCATCAAGTTTTCACATAGTACTTAAAATGAGGAAAACCACAGTTCTTGCTGCATTGTCATCCATCTTCTGTAAAAGCGCTCAAAATTCTTTTATGTCATTGAAGAATGACCTTCAGTTTGCATTTTCTTTTTTAATTTGAAATCTGTCAATATTTTTCAGCAAGATATATAATTTTTCTTTCTAGGCCTGATGCAGTGATCTGCAATGGACCAGGTGTTTGCTTACCGATTTGTTTTGCTGTAGCGTTGTTTGACTTGCTACGACTTTGTGATATACAGTTGTTTTATGTTGAAAGTGTATGTAGGGTTAAGCAATTATCATTAACTGGACAAATTTTATATAATTTACGCATGACTGATATTTTTTTTGTACATTGGGAAGATCTTGTTCAGCATTATCCACGTGTCGTTCTGATACCTTGCATTAAATACGAATGATACACTGTATTCCGAGCTTACAATATAATAATAATTCTGGTGGAAGCTGTGGGAAGAAAAAACAATTCAGAAATCTGTGCTTGAAAAATGTAAACTCTTTTTCCCTCATATACATGAGAGATGTATTTATTCATGTTAAATATTAAAAAATGATTTCTTCGATGAAAGTTTTAAAGTACTTTTAATTTAATTCTCTTAGATGCTGAATCGGGTATTTTTCAACTAACTAAACGGTATTAACAAGTACGTTTTTTTTTTTTAGGATGAAAATCATCGTTTCTTTTAAATTATTCATTAAAGTAGCGTATATTGGTCGTCAGGTAACCTATCTATATCCTGAATGATATCTAGGTAATCTATCTTATGCTCAGTGAAGATATCTAGATTATTCAGGTAACATTTTTTATCCTCAGTGATGCTACCTAGGTAATTCAGGTAACCTATCTTATCCTCATGGTTAAAGAAATTATTAATAATTCAGGCGAATACTTTCCCAAACTCATCCCTCCATCATATTTCATAACAAATGCTATATGATAGGTAGCATCCAACATAGAGGAAAAAAATCAATTAAATTTCACTTACCACGTGTTGTTAGATCAAATTTATTTAATTTTACTTAAAAGTCGTAAATAGAAGGAAAAAAATAACAAAAGAACGAAAATTAGGTGAGGAAAAAGGAATAAAAATTTTAACAAAACATTGAATCAAAATTAAGCCAACAATTTATTTAATTATTTTGTTTCTATAATGATGAATAATATTTTATTTTATTTAAAAGACTGTTGAAACATGAAGAAAAAAAAAAAAGAATGAAATTTTGTGCTAATTGAAATATATGAAATGAAATTAAACCATATAACTTTGCAGCAATATTAATTTGACTTCAGGAAAAAAAAAACTGGTTCTAAAAAAGATCAGTTTCTTTTTGCGAATCTGAAATTTACTTCATCGCATTTCTTATTACCTGTTCAGGTATGATGTTATATGTCACTTCTTACATTCTTACAGTCTTTTCGTCTGTTTTATGAAAATTTAAAAATTCCTTGATGTATGCAATCAACAATTTCGAAGTATATGTATATGTAATGTAATTAATTAACTTCTTCGAGGTTATAAATTTTTCAACCTATCATTTCTTATTTAATAAATATATATTTAATCGATCAATTTTGGATTCGCATAACTTTTTTTTTTATTATTGTAATAATTAGGATAAAATTTTATGGTATAAAAGTTTTCAAATGCTGAAGATAATTTAATGTCCAAGATGTACAATTTTGCTACAGTATTCTCGAATATAATTGATTTGGCTTTTTCCAAAATATGCAATTACGGTACATCGAATAATGTCAAATGATTGACCAATCAGGTATTGTGTTGTAGTATTTTCTTTTACCAGGATAATTAGGTACAAAAAAAAAACTTTATAAATATGCAAACTTTAATTCTAATGAAAATGTCTGTGTAAACACTCGTATTTATTAATCATGCAAGACTGATGAACTAATAATTATCGCTCCTCTATTGTCCGGCTCCATGAGCAATCCTGGCGATAACATACGCCCCCGGTATGGCCTCCCATTCCGGACATGTCTAACTTATACAGTCAGACAAGTATGTTCATAGACCGGACGGGAACTTTATCCTTTGAGGAATCATCTTCGGGCAAGGACAGTTCTCATTCCAAACCTGGGTAGATGGAAATGGAGCAACTCGTTTAGCCATGCAAAGCCATCTAGGAGAAAGTGTTTTTAATCAAAACCTACGGCTTCAGGATTTTAATGTCGCATGATCCAAGCTTGCTAGGCCATGAAAGACGAAGCTCGGGTGTAAAGAGTAGCAAAAGCTCTGCACATCTGTGCCATACATAAAACATCATCGCGCAGACTTCATTTCATTTGATAACCCTATGTGTTTCCAAACAAGGATGAAATCAATAAATCCACAAATCTTCGTTCGCGAAGCCAAGTTGTGATGACAGTCACCGGAATGCTTCAGATCTGGTCGATAAAAATGACACCGTTTTAAAATTTATTTACAAACTTATCAAAACTACCAGAATGATGAAGATAAAACAAAAAAGTCACTGGAAAATGAACCGATATAAATATGATCATTTCAAGTAAATATGACTTCATAAGATAGATAAAACACATAGAAAAATAACAACAACGAAGTCAATGATAAGTCTCAAGGCAAAATATAAGCATAAAAACATCTATAAAAACCGCATCATAAAAAAGAAAATGAAGGGAGACAAGTACGACGCAAATGTGCTACACGGCAATCGCCAACTAGAAAAGGAAATCGAAAGTAATACAAGCAAATCAACGGTTATCAACTGGCTTAAAAAATTCACCACTGGTCCATATAACACTCGGAATATCAAAAAAATTGGTTATGCCACGAAAAAAAAAACATGTATACCAGCTTAGAAAACAAATCTGAGAAAACAGAAAATGAGCTGATCATGCAAACATTACACACTTTCGCCATTATTCGTCCCGTACTACAATTGCTGCCAGTATTAATCACATAAGAATTTTCTAATGTGCACAAAGAAGTTTCACAACCAACCAAAAATAGCAGAATATACATTCATTTGACAAATAGTTGACCTTTATAAAGGGTGAGCAACTAGAGTGATAGAAGAGAATGTGAGAGTTGGAGCATATACACTGCATCTGGTTTCCATACATCGACATTTACTTTGAGGCTCCAAGAATACTATATAGTTTATTTAAGAGATTCGTATAAATTCAAATCTGTAAGTACACCATCGTATAGCTCAGGAAAGTCTTCAGCAATTACCTGAAAAATGATTCAAAATGATGAATAATTAAAAGTAAAATTAAAAACGGGAACACATTTTGCACATCTTACGGTTCGATGTGATGTAGAAAATGAAACTCTGACAAATATTTTAAAACGTATACAGAAAATATTTACTACAAAGAAATGCAACACAGACAGAAAATTAGTTTAAAAATTTTAATTATCACCTTAAGAAAAAATTCAATACCATCAATGAAATACTTACACCTTCGACAGAGTTTACTTCGCTTTCCTTCAAAAGAAACTCCTTAAAGTTCTCGGATACTGTTGACGTCTCATTCTGTGAAGAAAATACTTTTTCATCAATATATGACTCAAGCATCCAAGTTAGGTGGTCATTACCGAATATAGGTACCAGATTCCTACAGAAAAGAAATAATATTAAGATAAAAATTCACTAAGTTTATATACAAAGTTGGAGTAACTAATTGAACTTGATAGAAAAAATATTTGCAGTTCTATCCCAATATACTCACTCATTTATTAGAAGCGGAAAACAATATTGACAAACTATGTCATATGAACACAAATTTTTGCAAAATAAGTAGCTATAAACGACGAACTCTTCAGTACACCAAATTGGTTTTTCCGGTAATCCTTTCAAAAGATGATTGCTTTCGGCGTAATGCTGCCTGAGCTTCTGCAACGAACCCAAGTCAGCCTTACCACACACGAAGCATTTTGCATTATGGTTTTCTTTACGTATGTAATTAATCACTTTCACTCGTTCATAAATATCCAGGTTCTCTTTCTCAATAATTCCGAGCAAATCAAAAGAATGAAATTCCTGGAAATGAAGAACAATATAGACAGAACTTTTTTTGTACATTCTATGGAAGCAACCCAAAGAGTAGCACATATGAATTAAATCTGCAATATTTTTGGCCCCTGCAATCTTCAAAAACATTTTGAAAAAGACACATGCAACTATTAAATCTTAATATCTGAAACTATCCGATGATGCAAACATCGTAAGCTTACTTTCATATGTTCAAGCAATGGAGCTGCACGACCCTCAGTTTTTTCACAAAACAAGCAAACCGCACGCATCTGTTCCACATCAATATTATCCTCTTCCCACTCCTGCCAAGATTCCCTAAACACCGTATTATTACTTAGTTTTACTCGAAATATTTTTAAAAAAATCGAGTAGACGATTTCAGGTTATGAAAACTTGTACTTCTCCATTTCCACGTATACGATAAATACAGAATCATTAAAGTTTTAAAATATCATTGCTATATTAACATTTCAAACAGAGCAAGAAGAAAAATAATTCGAAAAGAAATTTGAATTAAGCCATGAAGTACAGCGGTTTGTGTTTCAACGGAAACAAGCACCAAGAAGATGCTAATAAATTAAATATTAGAAAAAAATTTACTCTTCCTCTTCTTCATCGGAATCTACAAACGCTGGCATGGTATCCTCGAAATCTTCTTTTAGTACATCTAACCAACGCTTTCCCAACTCCTAAAACAAATTATATATATAATTAGGTTTCGCAACCTTAACACTTTAAAAATATGGGCCGCCAAATTATATATAACAAGAGTGCATAATCCACCGAAAAGCTAAAATAACATAAAACGTTCGAACGAAGTGCGATGCAACAGTTCTACTGTAGTGATCAGAAACAAACAGTAAAAAAAATTGGAGCATGAGTAGTCCAAAAATCTCTATGAACTTGATAAAATATATAGTGCGCAAAAAAGATTCCTACCAAGTAGTTGATAATGTAGAATTTATCGTAGTAATTGTTTTTTGGATTCACCTCCTTATGGTTTCGTTTACGCATATGATCCATTAAAGTGTTGCGGTCGATGAACTTTTTTTCACAGTATATACATTCATTACTGCAAAAAAATCTAAGCTGAATAATACTAATAAAATCAATTTGAAAAAATAGTCAAAAACTAGAAAAAGTCGATAAAAGAGCAAATTCTTCGATTTTTAATTTGCGCGGAAAAAAACAATTTTTAGTATTTTTAAAGTCTTATGTAAAGTTTAGAAATTATAACCTGACAAGCTTTGATTTCAGACACTCAATGTATTCGGTGACAAAAACTGTAATGATATGAAAAATTAATCGCAAGAGACAAAAAAATTAAATAGTAGCACTGATCATAAAAGCATAAAGCATGAACTAAATGATAACTTTCAGAAAAACCTACAATGAACCATTCAAGGAAAGAAAAGCACCTAAGTTGTCTGGCGAGCCGAGATTCAAATGGTGGATCATGTAAAGGTGATGGATTATTTTTGACCGATTACCACGTGCCGTATATCGACAAAAAATGCACTGCTGAATGAAATTCGTATCTTCTCGTTCACGCTGTTGACAAGCCAAAGCCTGTAATTCTAAATTTTTGAAAAAAGAATTAAAAAGATTCATTTTTCGACCTCGGTAGCTAATTAGACGGACAATGCCCTTTATTTCGTGTTCATGAATCATGAATCGGAATGATGTGCAAAAGAAAACAATCAGATTTTAAGCATCTTTTAAATATATAATTCGTTTAATAATATACTTCTTCCAAGCGTCTCATAGCAAGTTTCTGACGCAAGGCATAATCTTCCGGTAGATTTTCGCCCATTTCGAAATAATAATCAGCTTTTCCATAAAGTTCGTCATTTTCACTAAGAACTTTCTTTGGGAAAATGGTATCAATACACTGCTTCGCAAAACGCTGTCTCCAGTATTCCACATATCTCAAAAAATAATAATCAGTCAATATAAATGAACGTCGCCAAACACAGAAAAAAAAGCTATCCGTGTACAGCAAAATTTGGAAGACTTAAAAAAATTTGCTTAGGATTACAACACGAACCTCTTCGGATCAACAATCAAATCGATCTCGACAATAACAATGCGATGTTCCTCAAGTAGATGCCTATAAAACATATTTCGGTGAAGTGTGCTCCAACATACTCCTTGAAATCAATATTACGAGGAATTAAATTAAAAAACTAACTCTGAAAACTGTGTGAGATGCTCCGGAAGGTCGAAAAATTGCAAACAGCTGAGACACATTGTCGGGCCACCCCATTTCGGACTGCAAAATATTTTCATACGTTGAATTTCAATAACGAATCATTAGTTAATGTTTACTCAGTTATTTTATCATCACCAAAACACTTATAAAAAAACCAAACCCTCATCGATATGCTAGTCATTTATACTAACATATATTATTTCCAGAAAATAAGTGTGATGAATTACTGTAATGTGAAAAGTTAAAACCTGTATCCAACTGCTGGGACAGTGCCCGAAAGAGTACGTATGCGTCCCCGAGGAATGGTGAGAGAAAGTTTTTTAGGTCCTCCTACAGTATCGTTATCATCTGAATCGCTGAACGGTTCTTCCAGTTCGACTAAAATCAGTGAAACGGTTAAATAACAATTGTTACGAATTTACAAAAAATAATGCTAACTGTTCTTTAGCGATAAATTTCGCAATTCAGACCAAGAACATACTTTCGTCATCATAAACGAATCCTTCAGAAGTCGTCGAAATTGTATGTTGAGTATTTCGACTTTTATCGACAGCTAAACATTTAAAATCAAATCTGTAATGTAATTCATGTTTCTGAGAGAAGGAATACAGAAAGAGAAAAGTGAGACGAAAAGTCATTTTGACAGCAGCACAAAGATAGGATTTCAATAATTTGAAAATGCGATCATCTTAGAGTTATACTACTTTGAGTAATCTAATTTAAAGTATTCTAAGTAAGATATTCCCGCAATTTTTGGCTGTTTCACTTCGACAAGTTTTTTCTGCTGCCTTTCGTCATGGATCGAATCTAATCTTTTACGAATTTTAACCATAGCCTTTCCACATTTTAATAACTGGATTTGCCACTTTCTTTTACAATCCTCCTCAATATTTAAACTTTTTCACTCACCTTCCCATAGTTGCTTAAATGATTTACAAGTAGTGGATAAACATCAATAGATCTCCTCTATTATTTCAAACAATTCTCCAAAATTTTCTTCTCCAAAACTATTCCCAAACTCTCATTCGCTCTATCTCATCGCTATTCCCACTCCTCAATAAATTTATGAAAGATAAGATACTAACAATTGTAACGTCGTTTTGTCTGCACTGTTTGAAAGCCATCATCATCTTCCTTTGTCATATTTATCGATTTTGAACGTGCTTTGCTCCCTTTCTCTGAGTTTTTGTTACAAGGTTCAACTTTGCATTCTGCTGTGTTCCGTCGATTACGTCCTTCCTATAATATAATTCTATCAATACAGAGATCTTCAAATTTTGCATTTAATTAGAAGCTAATAACTTAAAAATATGTCAGGAACAAAACGTTTTACTGTTACCGAATTTTTTTATAGTGTAATAATGCTGTGGAGAAAATACCCTGAAATGGAGCAGAAACACTTACTCTCGAACTAAGAATATCAATACATAACAAAAGCAAATACGTTTTTCGTCACTAATTTCAAATCAGCAGCTCCAATATCTTCATTCACAGATTCTTTCGACGATACAGTGCCGTTTACCAATTTTTCTTGCATGTTGTTGTCGATTCTTTTCGTGATATTCTTCGAGAGATTTTTTTCCCTGTTTGAATTCCCAATCTGCACTGCATCATCACCATCTGCTGCTGTAGTCATATTTTAGCCTGCAAAAAATTTTATTCCAATTACTCCACACGATTTTAAACCTTCAATTTCATCAAAAATTATTTGCACTAAACAACAGTGAAACAAATAATACTTGCCTTTCAGTAATTAGAAAGAAATTACAGAAATTTTAAACAAAACAAAGTAAATGCGACACTTTTCATCAAACATTTCTGGAAAATCGACAAAAAAAACAATGGAATGGGATAAAAAAAACAGCTTGAAAAACTTCAAAATAACTTATGAAAACTGGCATAATCGCATTCAAAGGACTTTTAGCTGTCATAAAACTTATTCCGTGCGTAGCACACTGACTTAAAGTACACGTAAATCCCGTCAAACATTACAACGATGAAAAGTAAGATATAAGATAATAAACAAAATCATGGAAACAAAAAGCTAAGCTTGGATCAGGACTGAACGAACATAACATACCACGTAAATCATGTCCGTCTTCAAGCTGTCACCCGCAAAGCATGTAAAACTTTTTTAACCAACTCGGGACTGAACCGCACCGTGTCGAAACAACAAACAAACAATGCAGCGTAATAACCAAACCGAGAGTGTATCGAATCCTTGAATATCAAAGCTTACGGATAGGGTACTGCTACACATATGTGTGATCTTTGCTCGTTACGTTGTTCGCACGTTTGCACTTCTCAAGTTTATTATTAATATTTTTTTAAATTAATCCAAAATGAACAACAAAAAACGAAGAAGCCATTTTATTTTCATACAGCCTCACTTTATAACCTAAAAACGATGTTTACGGTAAAAAAAAGGTCCAATGTTGCCTAAAATTAAGTATATTTCCCGGTTCATTGTTATTGATGGACTAATCGACAGGCATACACCCGGGGAAAGAGAGGGAGTGAGAGTGTAATATATCATTGGAGAAGCAAAAGAACATATCTGAAGTTTGACATATCGTATCGGATCGGATGAGTTAATACAGGTTGCAATTGTACGAGGAGATGTAACGTAAAAAAAAGAGAAGCAGGATGATGAAAGTAATTATTGCTCGTAATTAGTGCTTCTTCCTTTTTCCTTCCAATTTAACTTTAATCATTTGGAATTTTTTTTTCATTAATTATTTCAAAAGAATTGTAAGGTGGATCGGTTTTTCTCCCGTTCATCCAATAATACTAGTCCTTTCAGTTTTGTTTTTTTTTTTTTCATTTTTTTCATAGAGAAAATTAGATGGAAGGTTTTTAATTACGACAAATTAATTAACACAGTTTTAATTAGCAGATATTCCAATCAGTTAAGATGTACTTAACGATCAGTTAACAATCATCATTTGGGATAATCATCATAACAAATCATGAATTTGAATTAATTGGCGGTTTATTCTCCCTCGATAATTATCATAATTATATTAGTAATATTGGGACAATTGAGTGTTAAGTTTTTCAATAATACTTGTAAATTGATGGATGGCTCAATGGATCGTTTATGTTCGAATTACTTTTCCAAAAATAAAAAATAAAATTTAATGAAAATGTAAATTTTCCAGACAATGCATCAATTAATAGTGAATATTAATTTGAAAGTTAACAATTCATTTGAATGATAAGCAAAACTTTTTAGTAATAAAGAAAAGATTTATATTGCACATTTAGCATTTCCCAATTGGGTTTTATTAAATGAATTTTAATTGAAAATATTTGATGGGAAATTAGAAAAAGAATGTATGGTACTTCGGAATACAAGTTACATTTACCTTGTAAAAAACAGTTTTTGGTTCAATGAAAATACTTTAACAACAAGAATCATTAATGATCACTAATTTTGAATTATAATATTTTTGAAATAATTCCATTCCAAGAAATTTAAAAATTTCAGTGCCTTCATCTATTTTTGTTTTTTGTTTTATTCTTATTTAATCGATTTTTTTCCTTGTTTACCAATTTTAAATTTGGAAACATTTAATTCAACATTTTTTGTTGTTGTTGAAATTATTGCATTTTAGGATTTGTTGTATTAATCCATATCACTGGTATCTGCTTCTTTTTTTTTCAGAATTATAAGATGGGAAGTTCAAAATACTTCCTTCTTTTTTTTTATGTCTTCTAATTTTTCCTCGTCAGCTAAAGTGAAATTCCCGTCAAAAAATCTATTTTAATGTTTGCAGTAGCAGAATCCCAATGGGACTTCCTCTTTTTCTTTTTTTTTTTTGCCTCTTTCAAAAATTTTCTTAAAAATCATTTGTAAAATGTCAATTGACAAGAAGCTTTATTGATTCTTTACATTGTCTAAATTATTATCCAATTTGAGCGATTTTATTTAAAACTAAGAGAGCATTTGTCCAAATGATCCATGAGATTCCGGTTTTTTGTAATAAATATACCTATCAATTGATTCATTCAAAATTTTCACCTAATTATATTTATTTAATTTTATGAATAAATTATTATGAAGAATCTGAATCTTTTTTCTGGGAAGCTTCTTTTTGTATAATATGAAATAATGAATAAATTATTATGAAGAGTCTGAATCATATGAATAAATTATTATGAAGAATTTGAATATTTTCCATCATATTTCTGGGAAGCTTCTTTTTATATAAATCAATCAGCAAAGTGTTGTTCATTAGTGATGAGAAAACGTACGTCCACTCAATCTATCAAATCCCTGAAATCATTACCCTGATTTTGCAATAAATATGGCTATTATCCAGTTGATCCAAATCGTTTCTTCGATTCTTGTCGGACAAAACTCGAAAAACTATGCTACAAGCGATCACATTAATCGCTCGTCAATAGCACATGTTAGGGGCTATACCAGACAAAGGATTCATTACACGACGGATATTCTTTTGTTCTCAAGTGATGAGCCGTTGATCCACTCATTACTGTGTGCACGTACTACCAATGATCAATTTATTTGTCATTGCACACACCCCAATGTTTAATCCTCTTTACAGCTCATGACAATCTGCTAGCTTTAGCATTCGAGATCCTCATTGAGGGTGAAACGTGCATTAATCTGAAGCCTGGTGTGGATGCTTCATTGTTCCATAGTAACCGGGCGTGGTTGTACGGTAATCATCCGTTCAATGTACACATGTAAATCGGTTATGTTAGAATGCAATGCCAATTTTGTTAATCTGTTGCCTTTGATGATTTTTTTTTTTACTGTAGGAAGTTTATTTCAAGAATACTGTAGAGGAGATCTTTCAATTACAAATATGGTTGATATGATTAACGAACGTGTTAGATATCATAAAATTTTTTAACCACAGATTAAATATCTGTACAGTTTCTTAACAGTGATGAAGTTTTAGGGGTTAATCTGCTGT
>JABVXS010000630.1:0-26498 GCA_013365335.1 Madathamugadia hiepei
GGAAGAATGCACTAAACAGAAAGGTTCGGCGTGAGGTGGTCCATGAGGTCGCAATGAGTCGGACTCGACTTCAGGTGATTGAACAACAACAACAAATAGTTTCGGCGCATTTTTAAATCGAAATGCAACATCCTTCGCTTAGAACAATTACCTGAAGGCTAATTGGATCATCCTTCTTGTCGATGCAATTTGCTTGACCTCTTTTAGGTTGGAACGAACCTATGCAGCATGAAAGACATTAGTACTGTAAAGGGCATCCGACAAACCTCATGAGGGTTCATCGAGTTTTCCCTCGAAACATTAGGTACCTATAAAATTAATAAACTGAGAGGAGTGAAACGATCAAACGGTTGTTTACTGATTTATTTGTGATAAAAAATAACCTCAATTTTATTGAATTTTAAATTATGAATGACAAAAATGGAAAAATCCGCAATAATAATAATTGAGAAGCGATAATTTCCGTTGTCATATATTTAGCTTTACTGAAGAATAATTGAAAAGAAATAATTTCAAAAAAATCAAAAAGAAAAAATCAGAAGAAACATTAATTTCAAAAAAAAATTAATTAAAGAATAATTACAACCAGTAATCCGGAAATGAATAATAGAACTCTGTTAAATAAAGTACTTGAAAATCGAGATAAATTATTAATTTTTATTGCTGGTGATAAAATTAGTCAATAAGTTATTCTCCAATTAAAATTATTGGATTATCAATGTTCCAAGCAAAAATTTTTCTTCCGTTCAAAAAATTTGAAATATCAATAATTTCATATGTCGTAAATTTATATGACAAAATTTTTCTTCTTAGTAACGATTTCTAATAAATTTCTTGAATTTATTTGAAAGTTTTTCCAAAAAAAATTTATTTTTCATAGTTTTATCTGCAAAAAACTTTTCCCCAATCATTTTTTCATCTCTTTTTTTGTCTTTTTTATGCAAATTTGTGACCAATTTTTTTGGAAAAGGAATTTTTTTTCTGAAAAAAATTGGAAAAAAAGAGAAAGAGAAAGGTGAAATAGAGGTTGAGGGCAAAAAATGAAAGAATCGACGAATGTATCAAGATCAATTGTGTATGAATATTTCATGGTACCAATAATTCCTTCGAAAAAATAGGTCCTCAGACACTACCGAAGCATTACACATCAAAAAATTATTGTATCATTTAAAATTTTATTTAAATTTCACAAAAATTAAAAGTAGTCTGAGTCAACACTTTTATTAATTTTTGTAAATCAAAAAAAAATTTTGACATGAAATTTGAAATTGATTTTTTTACAAAATAAAAAGAAGGAAAATTCAAAAAAGAAAAGTAAAATTTGACTAGATAAATGAAACGTCCGGTGGACTTTGAAAAAATCTCGAAATGCTTCATTTTCTTCTTTTTTTTTTTATGAACTAGCTTATTTTTTTTGTTGAGGAAACGAAGGATTTTGACGAAGTTTCAGAATTTTTCAGATTTTTATAAAACATATTTGGAAACCGGAAATATGTCGTTTTGCCGATAAAGCAAAGGAACTCTTTTTCTGTTTTTTTTTTTTCCACATCTGTTATTTACCTTATTATTTTGTTGAACTATATCGTTTTAGCCGAAATCTTTCTGGTAAAAATATTTTTAAAACGTATTTGCTACAATTTTTACAGCGAAATTTAGTCATTCATTCAATCATTCATATTTGAATTATATTTTTGTGAACATTCATCTTCAATCCCTTTTTTATTTTATATTTTTGAAAACATTGAATTATGTTTCAAGTGATCGGTCGTCCAATAATACTTTAATTAATTGACATCTGAAGGAACATTTTATAATTAAAAGTTTGGTTTTAAAAATCATAACTACTAATAAATCAATAATTCGTTTTTTTTCAGAAATTCTACATAATCGCAAGTGATGCACGTTGTCGCTGTAAGTTTTTTTAAACAAATCGTAATTAAAAAATTTGATGAAATAATTTCGCTGAATGCTTTTGTTACTACAAAGCGAGATTTTTGATTAAATTTTAAAATATTTCTTGAGTTTCAATTTACAAACATTTCTGACGAACTTATTTATTTTCTTCGAGATTAAATTTGAACAAAGTGGAATGAATTTTGATAAAATTTTATTCCAGCAACTATTAATAAAGCAGCAGTAATTTAATAATTTGTTTTTAAAAAAGAAAGAGGCGGAAAGATGAAACAGTTTGCAGCAAAATTCAATAATTTAAATCCGCTTTAAAAATGGATGAATTACGACAGTTACAAGGGTCAAAAAAAGAAACTGGTATGTCATTCAATATGAATTTTTCGCTTTACTCTTTTTTTTTGATTGTGGCATTGTTGACCGAAACTTTTCGGAATTGACAACTTTTTTTCTTTTTCTGTTTATGCAATACCTGATGTTTCGATGAAATGGAAGAAGGTACAAGCAATGCTACCGGATGTGATAAGTTATGGTGTTAAAGAAGGAATTATCCCGAAGCGTGAGGATAAGGTCATTTTCAGGAAAAATTATTAGTTATCAAATCATTGTTTTTAAAATTTTACAAAAACCGAACAAATCGAATATTAAAAATCAAGCCATTTTATTTTATTTTAAGATAAAATAATATTTCGAAGACTTTTTATAACAATTTTTACATATTTTTAAAATTATAATTATTTTTGATCAAAATTATTTTTTCCCCATTTTTCGAGTTTCATTATTTTTCTTCCAATTCTTACGAACTTTTCGAACTTTTTAAATTTCATTCTTCACAGCGTTTTCATATAATTTTCCTTTTCCTCTTACAGATTCCGTAATCTGTAGAAGGAAATTTTAAGAATTTTACAATTGATAAATACGTGCTTAAAGAGATGTTTGGTAGCACGGAAATATTTATGGAAGAATTAATGAAAATAATATTTTCAAAAATTTTAAACGAATTTTTGCATTGAATAAATAAGTTCTCAGTTTGAGTGGAAGGAAAAAACTTGATATCACTTTTGTTTTTGAAACATAAACTTAAATTTTTTAAATAGCAGGCATTGCAAATAAAATCATTGTCATCGTTATTATCATCATTACTGCTATTATTTTTCATTATCTATAGCTTATAGTTGTTTTTATTACTGTCAATTATCATTATTATCATTTACCATTACTATTAATTCTCAATATTCTTTATATTAATTGCTGTTATTGCTGAACATTATTAATCATTAGTAATTATTTACCATTGTCTACTATCTTCCAACACTTATTATTCGTTATTTTTACTAACAACTATTAATATTAATTATTTCCCCATTTTTTAATCACTTATTATCAATATTTATTACTATTTATCATTTTTACTTTCATAATTATTCATCATAATTTACCCATGTTTATTGCTACCTCTGATTTCTCCTTATTGTCATCATTTATCACGGGTTGTTATTATCCGCTGCTATTTTATCATTATTTTTTATTTGTTGCTTACAATCATAATCATCGTTTCCCTTTCATTACAATTCATTTTCCCTTATTTTTAATTGTCAATATTTATCACCGTTTAGTCACATCTTCCGTATTCATTATAATTCATCATTATTCAATATTTATCGTCATTTATCATAATACGCCAACATGCTTACCACTATTACTATCATTGTTATATATCATCCATCATTATTTATTGTTTCTAATTATCCATTATTGTTCACTATCATTCATCATTACCCTTTATCACTATTACTACTATTACAACTATTACCATTATCATCCAGGTGTTCATTATCATTGCAGAATAATAAGAAAAGACTTAGTCTGATGAAAGCAGCTGAAGCTGATATTAATCTTAATGATAGACGTCCAGTGGCTGATGTTCGAGTTCATCTACCTACCAATGATATCACCCTGATGCATTCCGCGGTACCATTCCTTCCCCTACCCATCGCTATACTTTGTGCTGTTATTAATGTTGTTGTACCTGGATTAGGTATGTTAAGCACATTTCAAATTCTTTTCGTTTCTCCTGTCATTATTTTTAAATTTAATTAAAAATTTTGCCAAGTAAAATGAAATGCAAACAAACTTTAGCCAACTTTTTTGGTTAACAATTTAGGAACATTTGAACATCAATGAGGAGTGTTGCAAAAGAGATTAGTAAGTATATTGCCGCGTACTACAAGGTTATTGTATCATAGATGTTTCAACTTTAGCATCGGTTAGATATTACAGTAACAACCAGTAAATAATGTAGATATCCAGCACAGAATGGAAGCGTTTACTGACCGTACCACCACAGTGCATTCCGCAATATTATTCCTTCCTACCCATCGCTAGATTTTGTGCTGTTACTGATGTTATTGTACATTACAGTAATCAATCAGCAAATACTGTAGAGATTCGTTCAGATATTACAATGGTAAACACTGTAAAGATTCGGCAAAAACGGAATTGTTTACCAACCAACCATTTCGAGGAATTTTTTTGCTTGTACACCCAGTTGTCAGTTGAAATTCTCAGGTTATTTCAGCACTATTAGGAATGGCAGGAAATTTCTATCTGTTCGGGAATCGGGAACATCCTTTTGTTCTAAAAAGTTCAGGAATGTAATGATACACATTCAACTTCTACCTCTGAAGAATGAATTTTTCACTCATTGTACCATACCATTATGATCTCACCCGCGGATCCAATTAGCAGCTTAAATTCCCAAATTTATTTCAACGCTATCGAATAACTGGACATGATAATGCTTCCGGGAATAACAAATTTTTGAAAAGTTTGAAAACGTCACATCAGCTTTTACTTATCTAGATAATTGAACAATGATTTACTACTATTTTTTCTTTTCAATAAATCAACAAGCACACGACTGAAAATGTGAAACTTTAATTTAGGAACAATACTAAGCGGATTTTTTGCCTTATGTCTTGGCCAAACACGTGTCAATTACCGTGAAGGACAAAAATTGATGACAATAGTAATTAATTCACTGGTTGGTGTAAGTCAATTCTTTACGATAACACTCCTATTCGTTGGATGGTTTTGGTCAATGGCATGGGGCGGCTTACTTATCATCTATTCAGGTCAGTTGGCTAGTTTTCTCTAAGATCTGCCCTCGAAATTTCAAGAACTGGAGTAACTAAATAACATGCAATGAAATTAACTTCTAAGAACTGTAACGCATCAATTCCTTTTTAAAAAAAAAATTAAAAAATGGTTCGGAGAATACAAAATGCTACATCTAAAATTTGTAACTTTTAATTATCCTTGTGAAAATATTCATATTTTTAAAATGGAAGAATTTTTAAAAACCTTTAACAAATTACTGACATTGTAAAAAAAAAACCCAACTGTTATTAATTTATTTAAGGAAAAATTTAACAATTCAGCCCTATGCGTAGTTTATTTCATTGAAAAATACTCATCACAAGTAGTTCATTAATTAACAGCGAAGTCTCAACTTTTCACTTTTATTTTTTCTTCTTATAACTGCAGAAACTATCAAAAATCCAACAACATTAATTCGAATTTAGAAATAATCTATCATCCCGGCCCCCGATAGTATAATTTGCTTTTTCGTAGAACATTCAACACAATATTTAATCACTACGACTAATCAATTAAATGTAGTTTTGAGGAGAAAAATTAATTGATTAACACTTCGATTATGATTAAGTCTTACTGTCGTAAAAAACGACAATGCTATGAGTCCGTCATCTAATTGCAAAATCTTTCCTTGAGCAAAAAATTCTAAATGCACAACAACACTTAGTCAACTATAAACATCGTAAATCTTTGTTAATCACAAAATGCGATGTCTTGATAATTAGAAAAAATGTAATATTTGTTTCAAAAATTCAAATCCTTCGTTTGGTAACTATCAGGGACAGTGATGTGATTCAGTGGTACAGAACTGTTCTGCACATAAGCCAAGCAATTACCCCAGAAAGGGCATTCTGCAATCGACCGTCTCGACCCGATCCGATATCTACTTCTCCAATGTTCCATCGCCATTTATCCTGTTTTGCTTCCTTCAAATTATTCCACGCATTATTAATAAATTCTCTGTATTCATGACACTTACCATTTTTTCCTGTTCTTTTTTTTGACTACTTAAGTGAAGTATATTTACAGTACAGTATCGTGATGCATTACGTCAACGTCGTCAAGAAGCTATTGCGACGGCAGCATTAGAAGCACTAACTCGTGATTCAATTCTACATCGCCGTGATGTGAAAACACTTGTTACCGAGCATAAAGAAAGAACCGAAACGAAGAAAGATGTCGTGGCCCCAAGTGCACAACCATAAGTCATTTCAAAAACTTTCATACAAATGTCACAATTTTCTTACAATTTACTACTTCCCAGAAAAAGAAATCTGAAAACCAAAATTCTCGATTTCATCGTTTACATTAATTGATAAACGTAAAAATCTACTTCGATGATATTCTTGAGAATTCAGATTTTTTTCTACATTTTTTCAAGGAATGAAACAAAATCCAGTTTAAAATTTTATATAAATTACTGAACATTTCCTGGAAATATCACCAAATATTTTATCGGTATCTGAGAATTCAGATTTTTCTACATTAATAAATCGGATTTTTCTGCATTCATTTTAATTATATTGCTATCACTTTAACATGCATGCCTCATGGTGAGTGTCAACAAGAAACTTAAGTATTAAAACTCGAACACACTTGAAGCTTAAAAACTTGAAAGAAATACTTAAAAGCATCGATGAAAATTCCACTAATCGTTTGTCCCATCATTCGCTTTATCGATATACACGACCTTTATCTGTCTTACAAAATCATTAAATCAACAAATATCAATTACAAATTACTTATAAGTGGTACTACAAGGACTTCTAAACTGACGATTCCAAAAGATTTTTGTGAATATTTTGAAAATCGTTCAAATGTAAATTGACATTGGTCATAATCGACACAATTTTATCACCTAAATTAATTTTTTAACAAAATGTTGATAAAAAGTTGGAAAATTGAAAATTTTTTCTCACTAATTACCGGCTGATATTACAATGCACATTTTCTTACTTCCTACAATCAGCAAGAAAAAAATTTTCGAAAAATTTAAACCTTATGCGTTTGTCCTTATCACAGAAACTATTACAAAATGTAGAAGATGGTTTCTCGCAATTATAGGCCAAATATCTGAAAAAGCCATCAAATTAATTCGTTATCACCATAATGACCATAACTTACCATCTCGCCAAAGAAAATTCTTTCACGCGGAATATTAAAATCGTTTTCCAGTAAAGCCTAAAACATATGAACTTTTTCAGATTTAAAGAAGAAAATCATAGATTTCACGAATTCTTTTCTCACTCGTAAAAATTTCGAATTTTATTTATTGATATTATGACTCTATACATGTCGACCGATCCTAATGAGCAAAGTACAATTCAAACCAATGGAGTTAATCTGACAAGATGCAACAGCATCAAATACCCTGGCTCAACGATATCCGGTGACGGTCGCATGGATGGAGAAATAACCTGAACGCAGTACAACAGGAATCACTTGCGACCGCCTGAAGTCCAAAATATACTGGACTGTCATCCATCCAGTGGCTACCTATGGGGCCCAATGCTGGCCAATAACAAGAGAAAGGGAACAGAAACTAGCATCTATGGAGATGGAAATGATACGATGGATGTCGGGAATCAAAAAGTTGGAACATGCAAAGAATGACGACATTCGACGTCGATGCGGGATAGCGCCCATAACTGACAAACTCCGAGAGTTACGCCTCGAATGGTATGGTCACTCCCTACGAGCCAATATTCAGAAGCTTCCTAAGATAGCACTTCAGTTAGAAGTGGAGGGCAAGCGACCCCGAGAAAGACCAAGACAACGATGGCAAGATACGATAAATCGGGACTTAATGATTGCTGGACCATCGTCTGACATGGCACATTACCGAGACGTATGGAAACAACGCTGCAAAGTAGCGGACCCCGCACCCAAGTGGTATTACAGGACATTCAGTAATGATCTGCGAGTATTCCGGAATATAACGGTGATCCTTTCCAAACTGAATAAATTCCATTTGTCATTAAGTTGAACTATTGTAAATTAGTTCCACTGTCATCTGTGAGTTATTTTTCGAAATAGTTGTGAATTTCGCAAAAGAATAGCTGTCTAATTTTCCAGTTTTCGTTTCCACCCTTTCTTCCGCTTCTTCGTTTAGATTGTCAAGCAGAGAAACTATCACAAAAAAGCATCATCCATACAGAATAAGCTATACATGCCATTAATGATGGGGGTTCGAATGGTATAGCAGTAAAGATATCATAAGACCCATCCACGCAATCCATAACTTTCTCACAAACTTTGTTCTCAACGATTTTGCGACAGTCAATAATAATGTAATCAGTCCGTGGTAAAATGAGAATTGCCAAAGTTTAAAGATCGTGAATTTTATGAATGAATTCACTTCTCGTAATAATTAAAAACTAACCTTCATAGAAATGTAAAGAAAATTTTCACCTAACACCTGAACCTTTTCTTCATTTTAAAATCAAATTTTCGATGTAGCATCGACTTCTTATATACCAGCAATTTTAATAAAAGTTACCGCTACCTAAGCAAATGGTTTACATCATGAAGTACGGCATTACCGATAACTAAGCAACACCAACAGATGTGCTACGGTATAATAAAACGGTAAAGATACCGTAAAACCCATTTCACCAATCCAAGATGACAGCTACGATCGATTCCACCCCTCGCATCCAATCCGTAATCGTAAAAACGATATTTCGTTGAAAAAAAAACTTTCCAACTACATGAGTCATGGACAAACCTTTGGCACGAAAATTGCGGATAGTGATACGGTATTAAACAAGCTGGCAACATCTTCCCAATTTTCATAAATTCCAAAGTTCATTAAAGTGATATTAGTGATGACGATTAGGACGGAGAGAAAATTGAGTGACCACAGGTCGAATGTCGATTCGAATTTCTTTTGCTAATTGACACAGACATCCGATTCGACGATTCGTTCTTTGGTCACTCTATCTCCAACATACCACATTACTAGCGCAAATTCTGCAGTAATATAGTCGCGGCAGTTGCAGATGCAGTAGTGGCAGTAAGAGTAATCCATCCCATCTACACGGTATTAACATTCACTTCTACGAAATCAAAGTTCCAAGATCATCCTGAAAATCTCCGCGAAAGCAGAATGAACGAAAGGCGATACTTAGAGCTAATTTGTATGGGGAACATTGCAGATCTAGATCATTCCACAATTGTCGGAATATGGCAAAAAAAATGTGATACACCTATGTATTCCAAAAAACCACTGAAGAGAAAAAGTACCGTAACTCAAAATCGTCAAGTCCATAAAGTGAAAATATTGTACGATTGTGATGTTGAAGCTTTAAGACCCTAAAAGAACTTTAATTGGATGAAGTTCGACCAAGAATTGTTAGGAATCATTAATTAACATCAGACCGGTGTGCTAATTAACGGCTCCTTTCTAAAATGCACAACATTTCCATTTCAACGACATGCTGCACTGCATAATTGCCTATCTTCTGCAACTACAATGTACACTTGACACCATGTTCTTCACTAAAAATATTCATCATGTTACTTAGTGATTCATCGTAGTTTCCAGAAACAACTGAAGATATCCATACATACTCATAGATTTAAAACTACCGCAATGAATAATGTTTGGGCTACTTTGCTATCAGTGAAGCAGTCTAAATTAATACCATTTGTAGCACGCTGTAATTAGACAATATTGTTCGTCAAAATATTTAACTAATTAAATCAATCACTAGCACAACACTGTTAATCACGGAATCAGTAATAAGAGCGGCAGATAATGATGATGGTTACACTGAAACTGTTAATCGGAAACTACTTGAAATGAATTCCCCTCCGCGTCAACTGCGATTATGATTGTAATTAAGATAATGATCGTGATCACAGTAACTGTTAAACATTAACTATCACATGCTGAATGCCGGGTTGATAGTTCTTGAGAGTGATAATTGTAATTGTAATCACAATGATAATCCCAAATGTAACAGTTAATTGCCCCATGATCACAAATACAGGTGTTAGTGGTAGACTATCAAAACCTGTAACCTAAAATGGCAGTCTCTGTGGGTGTCAATTGTAATCGTAATCACGATCATAGAACTCTCGATTGTAAATTCCTGCAGAATGTGGTGCGAGTTGAAATTGCATTGTGAATTCCCGCCGGTGATAATCATAATCCCTATCGCAAACATAACTGCAAGTCATAATATGTGAAACAACAAGATGCAGGACAACAAATCAGAAGGAAACGATTGCATCGGCTCCACCGATATGGAACCACACAACCGATGAACATTTGCGCACGCAGTCGGTTCTTCTTCGGAGTTTTTTCGCCTTCTTTTTTTATGAATAACAAAAGAAAGGAGTGGAGAAATGGTGGAATGGGAGGGGGTTATGTGGGACAAAAGACTGGGTTATCGGATAACAACAACCCGACAACTCGGGAAGATACATTTGGGGGAAGAGCGAAGGGAAACTGCATAGAAAGAAAAGGAGGGAGATAGAGGTTAATGATATAGAATAGATCCACAGGAAGAAAACGAAGAAAAAAAAAACTGAAAAAATAGAAAAAAAAAGAGGGAAATAGGACAAGTGTTGTGAGGAATTGGTAGTGATAGGAGGAACTGAGGGATGGTATATCATCGTCATTAACCCATCCTTCCTCCTTTCATTCTTTCTTTCCCTCTTTTCCTTTCATCATCCTATTTGCCCTGCAAAATTTTTGTAAGCAATACACTAACCTGTCATTATTGCAAGACTCAGTAAGACTATTCATGGGTCAAAATTTAGGTTTCAGTTTTTTTTGGAAGAATTTAAATTACAATTGGGAAAGGGCTTTTGGCTAGTTAACTTCAATGGACCTATCTTTCTTTGTCTCGCCCTCTTCTTGAATTAAATAATTTGACTTTGCAGTCGATGGGAGAAACGGTCTTCGTCCCTCCTTTCCGTTCCCTTGCCATTGTTCAAAAACTGGTGAGGAGGGGGGTAAAGTGATGGGTGTGCGTGGGGGAGGGGTAATATTAGTTAGCGGTGGGTCAGCAAATATTCAAAGAAAAAGGGAAAAGGGTAGAAAGGTCGCATTCAAAAAATCTGATGAGTTGTACTCCCACACTTTTTTTCCTGCTTAACCGGATTTTGCAGTAGTGACCTTCACAATTACTATCAAAAAATCGTGTTATACCCAACACACTGTTTTCATCTCCTCCTCTGACCTTTTCTCCTTTTACATTATTGGACTCTCTCATTTCATTGTATGTTTCACTATCCTTTTTTTTCTGAAAGAAATGAGTGGATTAGAAGAAACTTGCAACAGACTTTTTCATAAATTTATCCATAAGCCAGAGATATAGGAAAGAAAAAAATGAAGGAATGTTGTACTGACAAACAGAAACAATTTTGAAAACAACTGAAACAAATGATGAAAAGGAAGAGTACGGAAAGATATTATCTTAAATGTTACCGGATATTATCATACCGGTTTAAAATTCCAGATGTTATCATATACCGGTGAAATTATTCCAGATGCTATCACACCATGTCAAATTGTAATTACAATTTGTCGGTGAAACTTTTTCATGATTATAATTTAATTACTTGTATAGCTAAGTGATTTAAATAGTTCTCAAAGATTCAAACATTGTTTGTTTAAGAGGTCGGAGACTATTTCATTTAATGCCGGCCATTTCTGCAAAAGAAAAAGATGTGACACGACTTGATCATTTGATACATACATTCATACGGATCGACATGTACAAATACAGACCCACACATTCATTTCATGTATCCACACAAGTGAAATTTGAAATGATTGATAGAGTGGGACATCTAGCATTCCGTAATCCTTTTGATATGATTTAACGATCTTAAATCGGTGATGAGTCAACAATTTGCATAAAATGGTTTGACAGGAAATAAGATAAAGAACGAAGGAGAGACAGACAGAGAAGGAGGCGGAGAGAGGAAACGTAGAAATTCCTTATTTAACAAGCATATATATTTACGCGGTTACAAATCATTATTCGCCTCTTTCCTGGTTGAAAAAAAAATTTTTGGAATAAATTTTTGAGGTTTCGAGTTACTTGCACTCGGAACTTTCTTTCTTTGTCATTGTGTACAAACTTTGTCAAAGAGGAAGACACTGCAACATTTCCCTTTACACAAAAATGATAAATGTCAAGCCGAGATGAGCTGAAGGTGTAAACCGGTAAACAGGAATTAAGGTATGAAGGAAGGAAGGATTGAACGACTGACTTGATGGATGAATGAATCAAGAGTGATAGATAGGAATTGAACAAAACATGAAGAAAAGTTCCAATAAGTCTTTCATTTGAAAATTTCCCTATACAACAACTTTGAACAAGAATAAAACTGAAAAAAGTAAGGAACTTGTACAATTAATTAAAAATGAATGGAAAATATTTGTCGAAAAAAGAAACAAAAAAAGGAAGGCGAAAAAAGGATGAAAAATAAATCAAAAAAGAATTTTAATTCAACAAAAATATTCGACAACGGTAAAAAACCTTGCAAAAAATGAAGAGTTGGAATAATTGATGACAAGGTAGAAAAATACTTTTTTTTACAAAAAAAACAAAAAATTTCAACTTTTTATCAGTTCATGAATTCAAAATTTATTTTTCCTAAAAAATTCAAAAAAAGATCAAATGACACTTTGCGAAGAAAAAAAAAGCCGAAATTATTTGCTGGTAAACTCCTCTCATATTTTTCATTTTGTTTCTGTTAATTTAATGGAATTCAAAATTTAAGGAAAACACGAAATCAAATCCTTTTTTTTTCCAAAAAAAATGAATCCTTTTTTTCTTTCACAATAATGAAAAGAAAAATGACAGAGGGAGGATGAGACATTGTGGAAAAAAGACGAAAATAAAAAGAAAAGAAACGATACAGAACAATGAAAAGAAAAAAGAATAAAAATTCATTTCATCGTTCCTTCTCTCCGCTGTCTCTCGCTCTTTCACTCCCTTTGTTTGATCGTTATCGGTAGGAGGAGGGATAGGTTGCACGGCTACCAGAGACGCCTCTCCAACCGAGGTCATCTTCAACATTCGTTTTTTTCGAATTCAAATTTTTTTCCGGCATGAGTGGGGGAATTTTTTTCATCACCTACCCATTTCCTCACTAATTTCATAAAAGAGTTTTTTCAGTGATTGAACAGGTATCATAACAGTGAATTCAAATTATTTTTTCAGATTTGCATAAAAACTAGGCATATTGGTATTTGAATACTTATACAGTACCGAAAGGGAAAAGACGTGTTGCATCATGAATGGAATTCAGAGTGAAATTAAAAATTGATATAAGATTTAGATGAAATCGATTAATCCATGTGAATTTCAAATTCAGTCGATAAATTGATAAAAAATTTTAATTTAAATGAATAAATTGTCATGAAATGTAAATAAAGCCGATAAATTGATGCAAAATTTAAATTAAATCAATAAATGTATGATTCAAAAATTCAGATCAAATAAAATTTTAGATTAAATTAATAATATTAAATGAAATCCTGATCGAATTAATAAATTGTAAAATCCTGGTTAAAATAATAAGTTGATCGATAATTAAGATAAAATTGATATATTGACATCAAGTTTAAATTGAAAGGAATTTTAAAAAAATTAAACAACGGCAGGTTTGAGTACTTTTTCAAAAGTATATCCTTTAATAAAAGTAAACTTTCAATTATAAATATATAATTAAGTAATTTTTAAAAATATAAGAAATCAATAGATTTATTTGGTATAAACTGAATTAAATCTTTAGTCATTCGTAACTTGATTTGTTTCATTTTTTTTATTTAATGAAAATCAACATTACAAATTTATCTTCATTACTTTACTGATAATTTAAACAATTTGGTGAATAATCATGAAATATTATCGAAACAGTCGTCCAACATTTATATGATGAAAATTAAGTATACCGAACATAGTGAAAAATCCTCGGTAAAATGAATTCTCGATTTTAACGATCAATCAAATTTCAAAAACTGCTCCGCTTTGTCTCTTCTCTTTCAATGTTAATTCTTGAAATTCATTTCTCGAAAATTTTGTTCTGCAGCAATAAAAATTGCAAATGTAATTATCTGAAGGAAAATTAAAAGGATGAAACGCTATTCGTATTTTTCGCTAATTTTGCGATTTCCATGCTGCAGCGATGAGCACGCTACATTAATCGAGGAAATATTTTTGCTATTATTTTTGGTTTTAATTCTATCACCAATTACCCCAAATGAAAATATCGGTAAACGATTTAGCTATTGCTGACCAATTATTTAAATCAATCAATCAGAGGTTCGCGATTTCAACATCAAAAGTATAATTCAATGTAAGCACTATGGCTGTCAATCAGTCGAGTCGTCTTATCCATCAGTTTGCAGTAATGGTAAAACGCTCATCAATATGCAGCGACAAACAGAATTCGTTCGGTCATTCTGAATCCATAAGTATGAACAATATCACACTTGTCAAACGAATCCATAGAAACTGATATAAGGGTCAAGAGGTTGCCATGCTGTTTCAAATTGCTGCTCTGTGCAATGCGCTTCTTCATTGTTTGTCCGAAAGGCACTCAACGATGTCGAAATTAGTAATAAATCAAGAAGTATACACTGCAGAGTTTGGCTTAATACTTTCTTTTGAATCCAAATGAAAGTGCTGGAATTACAATATAAGATGATTTTAAATACAGAATACATAGTTATCATACAATCTTACATGTATGTGCAAAAGAGATTCTAACGAACAATTTCATCATCATACGTTAAAAAATGAGATGTATACAATTGGTAACGAATAATAAGAACCAAATGACATGAATACGGAAACTCACATTTCATTTGATGAAATGATAATCTTACAGCATAAAACGTTTACGAATGGCATGCTACAATCGAACCTTGTAAATTCAGGAGGATTTCCAGATTTAACCTTATTAAAAATTTGTACAGCTATTAAATCAATTAAAATTTATGAAAGCGTGATCAAATAGCACCAGAAAATGCATACTGCTATCGTCCGTAAAAACTTTTCTCCTTCCGATAAACAAACTGTAAAAATTATTCTTTAGCACTCGGGATCCATCGAAAAGCGTTATAACAGATTGAGCAAACAGTGTCAAGAAATAAGCGCACATTCTCGACAAATAAACGCTGCAATTATCCCTGTTTCTATGAGATTCCGAAACTGAAAAATAACAGCTCCCGAAATTGTTCGAAGCTAAGCCGTGTTAGTTCCATAAATTACAGGCGTGTTTATATAGCGATTTACAAGATTTATTTTCAATGTGGACTTGCTGCCCCAAATCGATTTTGCACATTTGTTCTTCGTTCTGGCTGAAGCAAAAGCAGTTTCTCCTCAAGAGCCTAAAAACATCAATTTGTAAAAGCCTTTGAAGAAAATTTTCTAATCAGTTACGCAAATTTGAGTTAGGAAAAACCTGAATCGTTTCCAGAAGACTGACAATGACGGGTGAAATACTACTTGCTAATGAAGGCGGTAAAGACTTCACACTTGATCCAATGTCCCTCGAACTTGCATCGGTAAAAAACTTATTAGCATTATGTGCACAAACATCATAATCTGTAACAGAACAACCAACTGAACCGAGATCAAAAGAACCCAAAAAATTTGTACAGACATCCGCCTTGAACTGAACGGAATTTTTTTGGAAAGGAAAATTTTTTGACAAACTGGAGATATAATCTAATTTCGCTAATTCACATGGACTTGAAAAGTAATGCAATAACGTACCAAGAAAACAAAATTACAAATAAACTTACTGTCATAGGATTCGAAACCATGTCTTACTGACTTTGTCGACTGTAATGCTCCATTATTTTGTCTTCCTACAATTTTAATTCTTTAATGTCCTCTAATTTACAGCAGATTTTCAACTGGCTATACGATACAATTTTATCCCAGGCTACACGATAAAATTTCACGACCTCAACAACCGTCCATTCATTGAGTGCACTGGATTACGTACGAAATGTCAATCAAAAAATAAATGCACATTCCCAAAAGAAGCAAAAAAAAAAAAACATTATCAAACTGAAGTAGTTAATTAATTTTAGCACTCAAATAACCTACTAAATCAAGTGTTTTTGTTGAGACTACAAATTTAATTCGTTGCGTTGCAAAACCAACTAACTGCTGTCTTTTCATGTTCAAAAATTCATCACATCTTCAGAACAAAAACAACGTGCTTAGGTGTAACAACCAGTATACCGCCAGAACGACAAAATATATTACCATTTTTTACCTGAATCAGATTTCCACAACTCTGTTTGTCCCGGGCAAAAGTAATGCCATTGGACTGATTAGAAATAGAGTTTAACAATTTTGTATCCTTTATCATGCCATCTAATTTTAAGTCTCGAACTTCATCTTCTAGTCTCTGGCAATGTACCTGCAACGAAGAGCATTAGATAACCGATTTAAAGAAGCCTACCATTTGTACGGCGTGATCCAACCCAGTTTGTTATAGAATTTTTGAAAAATCTTTAGAAAATGAACTATCTACTTCTGATTACCCGATTAGCAATTTACAACGTTCTACTCGATCGGCAAATATGTAACAGTCTTTTCATTAACATAATCAAAATAACCGAATCAAGACGGTTCGCCGCTGTGCCTTGTTCTATATTCATTTGTTGTCAGCGTCACCATGAATAAGTCAAAGTCCTTACAAAGTCGACAACCGGCAAACTAACCTTTAGATCTTCTTTGCTATCAAGTTCTGTTGTGAGCAACGCTCGCATCTCCAACTCATCGTTTAACCTTTTTTCAGTGTCCCTGAGAGTCTCATATGTTATCCTGAAAGTACTCGAAAACTGGTACCAAGAATATATTGGACTAGAAATATAAGAAGAGTTGTTACTGCCGAATGATTCTCTACAAAAAAATTAATTCAGGATGCCAGATATCAAATAAACACCTTAATTCTCTCTCTAAATCATCGTTTTTCTGCTCAAGTTTATGCACAACACTTATTAAATTTTCCTTCTCAACTTTCAATTGTTGCAACTCATCATGCAGCTTCATATCTCTGCTATATTGTTCTGCTCTGAACCGTTGAGCTTCCTCCTGAAAGAGAAAAAGTAATTATACCCAAGGCTGCATTCAAAATTTCGTGAATTACCTGATGTCTGAATTACCAAAATGTATCCTCTTAGATCGTCAAGACAGCTACATCCGTGCCTTCAATATGATTGATACATTGTAGATAACAAATATGGTTAAAAAATCTATCTAGTACATTTATCAAAGATTGCTGGACTATCGTTTGACATGGCACCGAGACGTATGGAGACAACGCTCCAAAGTAGCGGAACCCGCATCTCAGTGGGACAAACGCTAACAGAAGAAGTATATTTATCTAAGCCAAAAAAAGGAGAACCTTGTACCGATCTCGCTCTTGCACCAAAACTGCATTTTCTTTTTCGCGTTTACTTAGCAACAAGTTAGCTGCATTCAGCTCTTTATCTAACTCAGCTTCAATCTGTTGACTAAATGTTACAAAATCCTTCAATTCGTTTTTTGTTTCGTTAGCTCTGAAATTATCCTTTATTACATTAGTTTGTGGCACACAAATTTTACACTATATTATTCATACTAGTACACTATTATCCCATTTATCATTGAAAATAAATAGCTTACTCTTGTTTGTATCGTTCCGCTTCAGCCCCATACTGTTTGGCCAACATTTCCCAATCCATCATTGAAGAATACCTCTTCTTCTTCCTCTAGAATCTCCGTCTCTTACCTACAATAACAAGTGAAATTTTTTTTACTTTATGGTGGCTAAACGTATCAAATGCAGCTATCAAACTGTCCAATTCGTTTATTGTTGGACTGCTCCTTTGACTGAAAGAATTTGGCATGGAGCTTCCTTTGACTAATTTAAATCGCGGAAAACCTTTTAGATTTATACTTTCATCAATTTGATCATGTGCCGACGTTTTGATCAGTACCAATAAAGTTGACGCCACATTTTTTTCGTACATTTAAACGCTGATAAATGCTAATCCCATAATGCCCCTAAATTCAAGGATTGAAAAAAGTTGTGGACTGAAAACAATCCGCCAATATATTCTCATATCAAGGATTCTAAAATACACCATGAATGTTATTTACTGCACTTCAACTAAGATAAATAACATGTGTGATGTAGTAAAAGTAACTGGATACATGCAATGACCAAACTGAATCACTGGCGCTTCCACAGGACTTTTCTTGACAAAAGCTAGACTGTAATAGGACTTCCACTCATCTATCCAAGGCAATACGGCCATGACAGAAATGATTCATAACTGTCAGCGTCACCAACATTCTCGACCGAGCCGCATCAAAACACTAACCGTAGACCACTTGATTCAGTAGCTCGCTGAGCTACCAACCAATGGATCAAACCAACATTTATGTCACTCCCGCATCCTTATATCAAGTGCAAATGTGGAGCGGAAGTTCATTTGCACTTGTTTGTTTGTTTGGGATATCTATCAAAATGAGGTGGGGAGTCCCGCTGGATACCTTAATTTTACCCCTTCCCTTCTATTTATTATTTTATCATGATGCTATAATTATGTTACATTTTCGTTGTCATGGAAGTTATAGTCATCCAGGGGACGAAACAAAAATTTCCAAGCTGGCTAATGTGAACATTTACAAGAAATATCGATTAGGGGTGATAGTGTATACGTCAAATATCTTCCAAACTGTGATTTTTTGTTCTCTTTGGATTATTATTTCACTCTTATTATTCGCTCTCTGGTATTTGAACGAAATGATGCTATTAATTTTAATTTAAACAAAATATTCAGAGCTCAGACCTTAGGTATACTTCAGTGAGTTTTGATATTAGATAAGTGAGTTTTGATATTAGATTAGATACTCTTTGTACAATTACTATTACGAAGTTTCAGACGGTAAACAATAAAACTTCTCACTTTCTCCATTTTTTTCTTATCTCTTTCGTATTAATTTGGCGATAAGTCATTGTTTCGTGTTTTTTTTTTTTTTTATGATGAACAATTTCCGTATTTACCGTGCAATAGACTTTTTCCTAAGTATTGAATTAACTAGTACGTTCATCCGTGAAAAATCATATTCGCCAGGCGCTCTTTTTCATTCCAAATCTGCCAGTAACAACGTATTTACTACCTTAAGCAGTCTGCGTATAAAGAACACACTAATACTGCTAATTGCAATATTAGGGAAGTCAGGTGTATTTGTGTGATTGTCAGGGCGACTTAAATTAGGTGCACTAAAGTCGGGAATATCATCAACGGTCGTTTTCAGCATGATTTATGCGAGGACACAAGCTAGTTTAAGGATCCACTTAGGTTCATTTCGTCAAACCTCCATGTGTTCTTCCGCGTTTTCCACTCGAAGTTTTTATTGGTTTTTTCGTGCCTTGATTATTTTGAATGGATATCATCGATAGTATGCGACGCTAGTAAAATGGTCGATGCAGTAGCTAGTAAAAGACTATTAAAAGCATTATTGAGAAGTGAAAGGAAGAAACCGCGATATAAAGGTTTCTGATCGCTGATATTTTATACAGATAATTTTTTTTTCAGGTATTCGAGGAACTTCTTCGACGGCATGCAAGCCATTAAATGTGTCGTCGTTGGAGACGGGTAAGATTTTCAAAAATATTTACATTGTGGATCAATAGGAAAATATGGATATTGAGTAAGGTTTGTAAGGAAAAGACGTGATTGACAAGTTACAAATATCCAGTTGAATTCTTGATTGCATAATTTCAAGCAGTTAAATGTTGCGTTTTCAAAGAGCTATCGTTTGTAAATTATATTGTTCCATTGCATGGGTAATGAGTTTTAGTAATTTAGGTGTATTATTGAGCATTTTGTTTCGAAGTTTTTAACGATTTATGATTGAACATAGGCTTTATCCGATAATTCCGATAATGTAAGTGTTCTGATATTGCAGTGCGGTGGGTAAAACGTGCCTTCTAATCAGTTATACCACAAACGCTTTTCCTGGCGAATATATCCCAACAGTCTTCGATAATTATTCGGCAAATGTTATGGTGGATGGAAAGCCAATTAATTTGGGTCTGTGGGATACTGCCGGTCAGGAAGACTACGATCGATTGCGACCACTGAGTTATCCGCAGACTGTGAGCAGACTGTTGATTTTACGATTTGGTTTTCATATTTTTAAAAAAATTTACTTGAGTGCCATTGATTTATAGTTCATTTAAGAGATGTTTGCTTATTTTTTTACAACTGTATTTAGTCTTTTATAAAAGTTCTCTTACGTAATGTCGTATATTGCTTCATTTTTACTGTAAAAAGTTTTAGGATGTGTTCTTAATATGTTTTTCTTTGGTAAATCCGGCTTCTTTCGAGAATGTTCGTGCGAAGTGGTATCCCGAAGTTTCTCATCATTGTCCAAATGCACCAATCATATTGGTGGGAACGAAACTGGACCTAAGGGAAGATAACGAAACCGTTGAAAGACTTCGTGATAGGCATTTAGCTCCAATTAGTTATTTGCAAGGACTATCAATGTCGAAAGAGATTAGTTTGTTTTAATTTCTTTTATTAGAAATCGGGAGTATATGGGTTGAGGGAAGAAAAAATATTTTGGTAGGAGAGCTGTCAGCATTCTGCCATATTTGTAGGTATAGTAGGTACATCTTTTTTTTTGATGTCATCAGATGATGCCAGTAAGTTGGATGGTTATTTCTATCTTAATTTAATTGTTGGGGGATAGTTGCAAATCATGTTTTGATTAGTTGAATGAAATATTTTTTTATAGATGCTGTGAAGTACTTGGAATGCTCAGCATTATCACAAAAAGGGTTGAAGCAGGTATTTGATGAAGCCATTCGAGCTGTTCTAATTCCTCCACCGAAGCCTAAGCGATCAAGGAAATGCACAATATTTTAACACTGCAAAAATGATTTCTTTCAATATTAACGGTGGCCAATTACTTACACTATGTGGAACTGATATTGCACATTCGATTGTAATAATATCGTATAGATCGTTATGATACTTTATCAACTAATAGCGCATTTGCGTTGTGTATGTCAAAAGTTTTCTTGAAACTGATAAAGGAAGGATTTCATTGCGAACCGTTAGCATTTATTCAACATTTTAAACATGTTTTTCATCCTTTCTTTCGTTTTTAAAGAGTCATCTTTATCCATTTTTTTTTGTGGTTGTTTATTTTTGCTCAAGATTCTTGAGTTGTGTTAAGATGCTGCATCTTTTTCGTATGAAAAAAATCACTGGATGTTCTAAAAAAGCTTACCTTACGTATATATCGTGCACTTTCATCGAATTATGCAAATTCCGATGCAAGAATCAGTGAAGATGATGGGCCACCCGGTGTACAGCTGTGCCACCACCAGGAAACGGTTTCTTAATTTCGTTTTTGATTCAACAAATTGTTGTCATTAAAATATAATTTATTGTTCGTTTTGTTTGCTAACATTGATTTAATTGTAACGATTAGAAAGAATTATGCACTTTACTAAGCTTACTTTTAGACAATTTTGTTTTTTTTTAGTGTTAAGGTTTTCACTTATTTTTTCTTGGACTTTTGAACCTCCTCTTTTATTTTGAGAACTGAGGAACTGACTGATAAAATATATACATATTTTGCTTGTTCTCCCAAAAAATTTTGTCAAGAAATACTGAAGGTCGAAAGGGGAAAAGGTCATTTAGAAATATTGCTGCATAATTTTACCCGAAGTTCCAAAATGGTTATAAGAGAAATTTTGATTTTAGAGAGAGCAAAAGAGTTAGTGGTTTTTTTTCGTTACTTTTGTTTATTGTTTATTATTGGTTGTTTGCTGGTGTGGCAACTAGTTTTGTCCTATAAGTTTGTATGTGACCGTACGTTTCTATACGTGTGCATGTTTGTCTGTCTGTGTGCTTCGGCCATTTGACATATTAAAGAAATTGTCAACCATGTTGTCTATTCATTATTAAATTAGATTAGTAAATGATTATACCTGGAATATGAAATTTTCGCTATCACTGTTTCTTATCAATCATCTGCCAAATTGATAAAACAGCATAGGTTCACTACGTGGACATACATTTCACGTTTCATTTCGCGCTTATTGTTAATCCTCATTTTACGAGAAGTAAGCCTGCATATCTCTTTCTCCCCCTCTGTTGCTTTCTTGTTTATGAAGGTTTCTGAAGCTTTATTTTTTTAAAATTCAACTTATGTCAGACTTATAGTGCCTATATTTTTAGAACATCTTATCAATATAAAAAAGAACCTTTTGTTAGTGCTTAGAAGAGTGTTTATTATTACTTATGATTGCATTGTTTCCTTGTCCTTTTTCATTGATGAAAATGCAGTTGTCATGTTATAATTTAGCTTTCATTTCTCGTAAAATCCATCCAATCTATGTTTTTTTTTTCTTGCATTTTATGGCGAAAAGAAGAATGAATTAATTGGTTGTTTTTTAAATCAAAGAATTTGTCACTTGAAAATTATGGGAAATTTATCCAACCTATTCATATTACTCTTCAAATGAAGTATTTTAAAAACTTTGGAAATTGTAAAGGAATATAATAGCCTCTGCTCACCAGGGAATGTTGATGAGTAGAACTTGGAAGAACGGCTTTCTGTCGCAGCACTTCACCAATCACCGATTATTAATCAATCATATTTGATGTATGAGTCAGTGGAAAGGAAGAGGAAAAATGATTTTCGGAAATGAAACGTGAAGTATATTCAATTGTCAGTAAATGAGAAATTGCTAAATGGAAAGCAATGTTGGTTCCGTGCAGCTCAAAAAGCCTGCCAGCAAAACTTTCTGTACTTGTAATATCGGCTCGTGGTTTACCTTTTATGGATGAATTTAACGTCGCAACAGATGCTTTTGTTGAACTCCATTTTGATAATAAGGTAGAGGGTTTTTTTTTTTTGATTTTTTATTAAACGAACTTCGGTAAGGATTACCCATAGTCCAGTGGGTAATCCGCATGTCGAGAGATTGATAAGATACACATACAAAATGGTTCAATCCCCAGATATGTTGTCACCGACGACAGACCTTTGCGACGGGTCGGTTGGGCAACGATAGTTCTTTTTGGAGTTCTATTGTACATTATACAACTTTTTTCTTTTTTTTTTGTTTGCAGGACTACGAGGTGAAATGCAGGTATCCGTCTGGCTCAATCTACTGTTATCATGTAATCACCCAGGTAAGTTTTGTGCCAATCAAATCAAATTGCACCATGAATTTAATTATCACAATTCTTCTGCTGTTTTATTTATTTTGTTCAAATTAGGTTTGAATGATTGCTTTATTCCTTATGGAAATTCGTTTGTGGTCCCATCTGAAGTTATCCTTGGCAAAAGCAATGATAGTCTTTTAACGTTGGATGACTTAAGGCTAGTTAGCCTAGCTAATCATAGTTGAAAGTGAAATGATCACATAAATTTTTATCCAAAAACTGCATGGACGAGCTGGCATTTATTTTTTATTCTACTTCATTATATCTTTTCTCTTTTTATATTGAAATCGATGGAAGTTAAGCTAGCAACGTGCTAACGTAATCAATCAATGATATTATGGAATTGGTTTCTGAAATTGCTACAGTGATTGATCCGGAATACGAATAGATTGACCGAATCCGTACTCCACGTGCTTCTAATGAAGCTCGGCAAAACATAATTTGAAAATCTCTACGCGAATTCTGGGAATATTGCACAGAAGGCACATTGCTTTGGTTCAAATGCAGTGCTTGGGTAAATGATCAATTTTAGTTGTAATTATGGGAACGCTGTTTAGCGTGATAGGATGAAAAAATGTGTTGTAACTGTCCTTAAAGTATCATGAATTTGTTGATATCGAAGGTGATTATACCGAACTGATAACATTTGAGCATTTGGAACAGCAGTCAGATTACCGCAGACAGAGAGAAAATTGGAAGCTCGTGAAAGTATTATGTGTCAAATATTGTCATTGAATGTTTTACCGAATATATACAGTTACAAATTTAGTGTTGTCGTGTGCGCTACTTCGGTTCACGTGCTGACAGATGACAGTGTCACTGCTACAAACAGAAAAAAATTTTTATTCTCATTTCTTTAAATAGTGTTTCAATCAAGAAATGTAACCTAATTGTTCTGAAATTATTCCGGTCAATTATTGTAGCTGTAGAAATGGTGGCTCAGTTTTGTAGTTTTTTTACAACCTTCGCTGATTTTTTCTACCGCTATTCTAGCAAACATACAGGTTTTGAAAAACAAACAGTTTAAGCTGTTAGTCTCGCTTTAGGGGCCTATTTATTTTGTCAAAGTGTGATCACCTTCAATACATTCAGTATTGAGTATATTTCTTTACCATCATTAATTTCAATCTTATTTCAGGTGGTAGGACGGTCTGAAGGTCGAATTTTTCGTCAAACATTAAGCTTACACTGCAGTTTAATTATTGGCTACACAGAACAAATTACCACGCGCAAGAAAGCTGTGTTGCTGAGCTGTACGGGGACTGCTATATTTTTGATTTTATCTGGGACCGAACAGGTTCCACATTGCAGTGTTTCATGCTGCATGTTTAAACAACGATGCATTGGCCGACAGAAGCGTTAATATGTTTTCTTGCTGCAAATTACTGTACTTTTGCTTTCGATAAATTCCTCAGTTCATTCAAACGTCTAACCCTCAACCTTCTCCACAGCCCCCAACAGTTCAATTCAAGTTCAAGTATCGGACCAATGTCACCGCCAAGCTGATTGGATCCCAATGAAAACAACGACTCACACTTCATTTTTTTTGTATTTTTTCTTTTTGTTCGGAATACAAAGTTTTTTGTTCAAACAGATGTTAGGGCAGCACAGAGCCAACTATTGCGCTATTTTTGATCAGATTTTGCCTTGCCTTTGTGTCCCTTCCAATTTGCAATTAATTGTTTATGATTCCACTGGATTGCATTGCTTTTCACACTTCTCAATTAGTAAAATTTTTATTTTTTAAAGTTAATAAATCTCTCGAGCTAATTACATGCAGTTAATAATCACTGCGGATACCGGGGCTGTGTTCTTTTTCCGTGCCTTCTGATAGTTCTTGCTGTTCGTTTTCCTCGTCGGTAGTTGCTACGCAGGCGTCTCGTTTGCCACACTCCTCAAGTTTCTTTTTCTCTTCCTCTTCCTGTTGTTTCTTTCGTTTCTCCTCCAAGAATTTCATTCGCAATGCAAAGGCACGGTTATTGAGCGGGAGATTCTTATATGCGTAGTCAATGTTGGTTTTGGCGGCGGTTCGCTGGGATCGTCGTAGCGGAGTCGGCTGTTTAATGGGGGTAATCGGTTCATTTGGTGGAAGCTAAAAGGTTTTTAATTTTCCAACTGATTAAAATTCTTTTTTGGATGGTGTGAATTTTTGTCCATCGAAGGATCGGTCATATGTTACCAGAAAAGATTTGGTAGTAAAATGGTCACCTCAACTTGTGTGCCAGTTCCACAACAAATTGAGCATTTGCGTTTCTCCAGTCTACTCGGGCCTCAAATATTCGATATTAGCTACCGTTTTCATGGATTTCTGAATTTCTCATGCTATGGACTCATTCTTATGCTTATCACTATCTTAGTTTCCAGTGAATCTCCCAAAGCAAAACCTCCTGCCCTAATGACAAGCAATCGATGCCATATCTGAGTGACAGTTGAAACGCCAAACTTCAGATCATCTATAACCCCACTAGAAGTGAACTTCCTCAGTAGAGACCGGCAGCTTACTCGTTTCCATATTGGTTGGATTATACAAAAATTATAATATTCCGACTAATTTATTGAGAAATTTCTTCACTTTTTATGCTGTTTTAGTTTGATGCGTAGTGTTATTTGAATATGTAAAAAATTATGGAATATATGTAAAAAATTTAATTTATTTCTTTTTTCTGCCTCTCGCTGCTTTTCTCTCAAATTTATTTCTTTTTTCTACCTCTCGCTGTCTTTCTCTCTATCTCTTTCTCCTTCCCTCTCTCTCTCTCTAGAATCGAGAAACGCCATATGAAATTCATTAATTGATCATTGATTAGTGAAATTTATCATATCAAATCTGATATGAAACACCGATAACATGAAAATGGCTTATTTTCGGTAGAAAAATTATACCATTTTTTATCATTTTATTGACATTCTTATTGTTTACAAAGGCGAGAAATTTCATAAACTCAAAAAAAATTTTTTTTTTAGCGTTTCTCCTGTTTGCAGGGTCCGCTTCTGTTGAGCTTTGTCTGCGTGCGTTCGGCCCCATAGATGCAAGTTGTTGTGTTCCATTTCCCTTGTTATTGCCTTTTGGACTTAGGGCGATTACTGTATCTTCTTACCTTAGGTGATTTCTGTTGTACTTTTTGCCCATTTCGTCCAGGTGGCAGCTATTTTTATTGCTTACAATTCTTTCATACGGCCATTGTCGGAGATTGTTGAGCCAAGG
>JABVXS010000631.1:0-26477 GCA_013365335.1 Madathamugadia hiepei
CTAGGTAGGCGACTAACTTTATTCGACCGGTCCCTCGCAAAGGTCTGTCGTCGGTGAGAACACATCAAGGGATCGAAAACCCTTCTGTTGTTTCTCTTGGTTGGAATAAAGGGTCAATGAAAGTGAAAAGGTCAAAGTATCAACAGAGCTCTGTTGAGAACCGACGGCTCACAAACCAATCATTATTTAATGTAAAAAGTAAAAAAAAAAAATGCTCCAGCACTGCCTTTAAAATGTTCCAACAGTGGAGTCGGACAAGAAATTTGCATTATATGGCCGCATTTCTTTAAGGTAGCTATTAACTGTTTACGTTTGCACGTCTCAAGTTTCCTCTCACGTATAATTACTGATGTTTTTGTGTGTTTTAGTTGCCGTAATTTGAATGATAAAAGTTAATCAGAGATTATTGCGTCTGTTTGCGCAAGTATATCGTGCAAAATCGGACATTTTGGCTCCAAAAGACATTACCCCAGCAAATGCTGTATACGATGAAGTTACGCATACTGGGCAGGCAAGCATTTTTATCATTCTGAGGTTTTAAGTCATTCTCAAAGAGTACAGTGGTATTCGATTGATTCCAGGTTTGTGATTTTTAATGAGTGTTATGAGGAAGCCGGAATAGCACATCAAAGCTTACGAATCCTCATCTCGTCATTACCATGTGGTTTCAGGATTAGAATTTTATGATAACTGACACTTCTTAAAAAGAAAGGTTAGGAGATAATGTTGAGTTCAATGATGGAACATATTCGTTTATATCGGTTTTTAAATATCTATAAAATTTCAAAGGCATCGTGTTAACAGGCATGGGATCAAGCCGATCATCGTAATGTAAGATTTACGATAATGCAGAAACAAGTTAATCCAAATGTTGCACAAAAATTGATCGCTGAAGTTCCACCAATTGAAACAGATGAACGTACTGTGTTCTGTGATGGTGGTCATTCAGCATTAGGTCATCCACGTGTATATATAAAATTGGTCGGTGACTTTAAAATTATTGGCACTGTTTTTGCATATGTTATGCTAAATTGTTCGAAAAAAGCACGATACTGTATGATATCCTCGCATGTATTAGTTCTTCCTACGCTTTGTGAACAGGCGAAGTATTGTTTTCGAACTGTTTCAGTAAATTTAATTCTTCAAGTTTCAGCAGTATTTCGATAATAAATGTTTTGGTTTAAAGTTTAGGAATACAAAGATTGAATTAAAAAAATTAAAACCGATAAGTGAATAAAGGAGCGAAATTCATGTTCATATAGGGCATATTAGTTCAATGCTTGAGCAGAGTGAAAACAATAAACGATGTCTTTGCAGGATAAACCAGGTAATCATGCGTGTGGTTATTGTGGACAGCGTTTCGTCAATACTCATTTTACTCAGGGCGATGATCAGAACATTAATCACCTGGTAACATAGTGAGTTTCTGTGAACCTAGCACGCCATACTTGCAGTTTTTGATAATTCTTGTATATAAATTTAAAATCTGTAATCGAACAAAATGAAATCTCTCAATCTTTATCTACCATAATACATGGGTAATAATGCTCTGTGCTGTAGACACATTATTGTATCAAGCTACTCAACTACCGTAAATGTTGCCTGCAGTTTTAATTGTCTTAGCTGCAATTACGTATTCGGTAAAGAGCTCGTTCATATGTTCCGTCATGTTCAAAAAAATATTTATTTATCAGCCATATATATATTGTTTAAATGTTGCCCAATGTAAGTGTTCGTTTAATATTTTAGTCATAAGTTCCTATACAATTAAGGCAAAAACAAAAAATTCATTGAACAACAGCAATGTAATGAATAATGATAGGAAAAATATCCAGCAGTGTATTCTCCTTGACTCTCCCATATTGTCTTTGTACATTTATTTGAATAAAAAAGTGAACAATAAACTTCACTAATAAAACTCTGCAAAACCTTCGAACTTCAATTTTTCTTGTCCTTTCCCTTGCAGAAACAAACTTTCACAATTTGCTATGCTTCACTTACTGACACGCTAAAACAAGCACAAAACGAATTATCCAATATTACCAATACGACTGTGTGTGTGCGAAATACAAAACAAAATAAAACCAAACCAAACATTTCAGTTATAATAATTTGAAGCAAAACAAATGGATCAAATAAACAGGAAAAGTATACAACTACAAGGCTTACATGAGACTTTTGAGGAATTAATGTGTTTAATTGTATAGAATGGTTAACATGGAACGAATGGATTTGAACTTTTTCATTTCACCATAGAAGTGACGAAAAATCATTGAAAAATTCACGGAAAAGCTCGTGTTTAATATTTCAAGCGACTATATGCAGTGGTCATTTCACCTAAACAAGTGGGACATCAGGAGGAATGTCTTAGAATGCAGTTCCTTGATGAAATTAAACCCAGGTTGAATATCTTTGAGAAACAAATATAGAAATGGCGGTATGTTTAGCTGATCGTACTCTTTAGACTATTATTGCCATTAAATATACTGATGGTTTTTGCCTTGTTCCATCAACAAATGTATTTAAAAAAAAAATTACCGGATGAACAACAGGATGTCCTTCAGAATGACGCCTAAAACCTTACAGTATTCATTATGTGAGGTATAAAATGAACTGAAACCAGCATTGACACATTCCGTTATTTCCTTTCTGTGCGACAAAATTAAACCAATTCTGAAGTTCGAAATGTGTCAATACAATCAAAAAAATGGAAAAAGTAAGCAGAAATAAAGCATTACGCAACATTTTGCAGTGATTATCTGAAGTGGATATCGTAGATTTTGAAATATAGTCCCAGAATGTGCTTATGCATTTGAAAAACGTTGCACAAGAACTAAAACTAGACATTCTAAATAGTCATAAATGGAGCTCAACGTTCACGTTCATTTCTCTACAACAAATGGATGCTTAAGTGCTTCACCACATGTTATACGCTTCGAATTATCTAGTGTTAACATGGAATCCAATAAAGAACGGAATTGTTCAAGTTTCCGAATGCCATCCTGAAATAACGATTTTCATCCATATTAAATTGGTATGCAATGATTAAGAAATCAAAGAGTCAAAATAATTTACTTTGTCAAGTTCCTGGTCACCCAATAGTTCACTTTCCAAATTTCGGCTGATTTTCACGACAGACATTGTAGTTATCTGTAAAAGAACTGCTAATCAACCTTCAGTAACTCTTGCCAACTAAAATTTTCATGATAAAATTGTTTCGATGTATGCTCAAAATAAAATGTATGTTTGACAAAAATAAACTTAACTTCCACTAAAAATGCAAAATGTAGTGAGTGGAATGATTAAATGGCTGACAAAATTCCAGAAAAATAGACTGGCTAAAGCAAATTATAAAAAGAATTACATATATATAAAAAATCAACAAACTTTATCACGTTGTGTCACTTTATCGATTTCATGGTATAGAAAGTTACAATTTTGATCAAAATGTTGATCCTTAAATTGTGCTTTCCGCACCAATTTGTTCGGGAATTTCCCTTTTAAATCCATCATAAATTTCAGCATTTGATTATTTGACTTCCCTGCGAACATAATTTTTCCCGTATACACTTCATAAAGTGTGACAGCCACTGACCATAAATCGATACCAAAATCATATGGCAGTCCAAGCACTGCAGTATAATTGAATATTAAGTAAATCAAACGCCGCCTTACAATAAATTGTCAAAATTAAGTTTAAAGAAAACCTAGCAGATTAAGGAATAAACTTACTTATTTCTGGTGCACGGTAAAAACGAGATACAAGATAAGGTGCTACTTCTGCATCAGCAACATGACAACCAGAACCAAAATCGCATAATTTCAAAGTCATTTTAGTATCATTCACCTGAATAGAAAACTTGATAAATTCCCACTTATTAGCATAATATCAAGACCTAACCCTTCACACAAACAGCAAAATATAAAAAGTTATCGATATAAAATGAAATGAGTGTAATTCAGATGAATTTCGGCAAAACTACAGAGGTATAATTTAAATCAGAAAGTGAGAAAACTAAGCTTCATTACCATCTCCTCACATTTCAAAAGTGAAGTTTTAACCTTACAAAAAAAAAGCAAAAAATTAGCTTTGTTGCAGTGGTAAGCTCCTTGAACATGAGGTGAGAACACTTACAAGAATATTATCAGGTTTGATATCTGCATGAAGGATATTGCACTTTTTGAGTAACCTAAGAGCCATTAGAAGTTGCTGTGTATAACTGCGTACTGCTTTCATATGTAAACCAACGCTATTACCATATTTCTTAAGCAATTCGCGAAGATTCATACTGGAAATAATTATTTTCACAATATTACACTGAACAATTTGTCAGTAAAAAGGAAACATGATAAAGTATCAAATAAAAGTACCTGAGAGATTCGAAAACCAAACAGAGATGCTGATGGTGATAAAAGTGCCGATATAGCTGAAGGCAGTGATACCGATCATCTCGATCTGCTTCATTCAATTTCTTCAAAATATCCAACTCCTTCATACCCGTTTTTCGCCTGCAAATCCCTCTTTAAATCCATAAAACACATTTCTAATTTTACGATATCCAAAAATGGTTCATTTTACAGCCTGTAGCTGTCGTATTTGAAGAATAACCTAATAAGGCGATGCAAGTAAAGTTCCTGATAATTCATGACAGGAATCCGTAGAAAGACAGAAAGTCTTAGACTCTATCCATCAAATTCAAAACTAAGTTTCAATTTATCTGTGTGCCTCTGATAAGCCTAACTGAGTTGTGTGAGGGGAGGTTATAAAACGAATTGGCTAATGGCTACTTGAGATGAATGTACCAAATGAGAGGATTCATTGTTATGTGTATGTATAGTGGTAATGGTAAAGGTAGTGGAAGGCAATGACGGCCGATCAAGGAACTTGACGTGCAGCACCACAGCTTGGATGTAAGAATAACAGCAAATCGATTCTACAGTTAACTAAATAAATTAAAATTTCGAACTCAACACATGAAAAATCGTCACAGTAGCCATCGAAGGACTAGAAATGTATTCTGAGATGCTCAATAAACTTTTTTGTTCAGGTTTGAAAATGGTTGGCTTCAATCTTCCCCGCAGAGCATTATACTTAGCGATATTATGGTACTGACAATTGTAACTGAAGCTGAAGAAATACCAGCAATTGAAATTCCCTTGAACTGCAGTCTAAATCTAAAACCGCTAACCTGGAAGATAAATGGAAATTATGCAAAAGAACTTTTTGCTAAGCTAACTTCCTAACACACGCGAAACTTACATCACTTCGTTGTTGCGAATAATCTTCACTGCTACATGCGTGTTACTTCGTACTGCATCTGTAGCTCGTACAACATTACCGAATACTCCAGCCCCAGTATAGCCATAAACACGATAACGACTATCAAGCATCTCACCAATGCGAATTCCTGCAGAAAACAATTGCTCGATAAATAGTACTGACTGAACTAATCGATTAAATAAATGAAAACATACGAACCAACTATCTATATAATTATCACTAAATTATTGAAGAACTGGGGCTCAAATTACAATTACCATAAGGTAGTGAACCATTTTACTGCTTGCATAATTAACAATTATCACTAAATTATTGAAGAACTGGGGCTCAAATTTGCAAAATGAATTACATGAAAAACTTAGCAAAACTGACTATAATAACCATCGGTGTCATCCCAGTTATCCTTTAATGAAGCATTGCCCGGTTCTTGTCCAGAAACTATTATTGCAGCTTTGTTTAATACCTGAAATATATTCAAGTAAGATAATTCCCAAACATCATTGTCCCTAGAAACTAGCATTAAATTTTCTACTGAATGAATCTATGACATGAACAGCATGAAAGACCTCAGGAGGAAGTTCGGCATCGGTTGCAAACATATCAAATGTAGTAGCAGTGCATTCTTCGGTTATTTTATTCTCTGCCTCCTGCTTGGTGTCTTCGCCTCGCTGCCTTCGTAGTTCTTCTGCTTCCTCTTCCACAGCTTTCCTCAACACGCGTTCAACAGCAGACTCCTCTTGGCCCTGAGCATAAATAACCAAAATAATTAGAAAAAGAAAACAATTCCCTACAGTTGAATGACTTTTAAAAAAAACTCCAAACAAACCTTTATATGAACCATTTTCTCTTTCAAATCACCATAGAAATCTGCAGGTGTGTCCTCACCAGCTGGTGAAACAGGACTACTAGAGCAAGATACATCACTGTCATGTTTCTTCTGAAGTTCCTGTTCAGCTTCACGCAGTAACTGTTCATCAGCTGATTGGCTTGATGTTTCTTCATCATCAAACTTCTCAAAACTCGTCTCTTGCATAACACTGTCATCCTTAAAACCACTTTCTTCGTGGTTTTCGCCATCCAATCGCATCTCGTCGGAGTCAGCTTGGGCTCTACGAAAATCATAATTGCTATAATTACAACCCTTTAATATTTAACAGAAGTGAAAATACCAACAAAATTCACCTTGGTTGTTCTTTCTCATCATTCTGTTTTTCAATACTTTTTATGATCTGCTGACGACGTTTCCGAAGCTCTTGAATTTTCTTTTCTTCCTTTTCATCGGGATCTTCCCATTCAATCGAACTGAAACTGTCTTCCCGACGATGATGGTCTCTTTTCTGGTCCCTAAAAGCAGCAAATAAATTACTCACTTCAGAGCCTACTAAAGAATTCGGAAAAAAAACTTAATATTTGAACTTTTGCAGACAAATAAAAAATTAAATTATAAGACAGATGAAACTACCAATCAAATTCCTTGAACACTTACCTTTGAGCTCTTGTTTCAGACTCTGAGATATCGTCACGCCGACTTTGGTTTTTTCCGCTAGAATCTCGTCGAGACTCGTTTTTTATTTTATCGCCATACCGATCTTTTGGCTTGATTCCTTCATGTCTTTCTCGCTCTCGAGAAGACTCCCTATAGCGTCTCAGCCCATGACGAGAACGATCTGGAGATCTGCCTCGACGAGAACGATCTCGAGACCTGCTCCGGCGAGAGCGACCTCTAGACTTACTGCGACGGGAATGATCGCGTGATCTGCTTCTTTCACGTCCAATTCTATCCCTAGATCTGGAATGGTCTCTTCGCATACGCTCTTTAGACCTGGAATAACATCATTACTGGCGAAATTGGAAAAACTTGTTATTAAAAAAATCGTAATAAAATATGAGATTTCATTAAAGATCTAAATGGAAGTACTACGAGAAACTGGTTAACTACAGAATGGAAAAATGAATAGATCAACCTAGATCTGGAATGAGGAACACGCCGTCCCACTGAACGGGAACGCCTGTCGGAACGTCTCTCACGATTACGATCTCGATCACGTCCTGCACGACCTGATCTTGAGCTACTTCTGCGTCTATCATCTTTAGATCTCGAAACACTACGGCGAGCTCTACGATCTCGTGACTCCGAACGTCGTTCTTCTGTTTTTTCATATCCACGCCGTTTCTCAACAGAACGACTACGCCGTTTTTCAACAGAACGACTATGCCGTCTGACGTCGGCGGATCTATCAGCATCATTTCGTTTCCTCGAACTTGATTCACTTTCTTTTCGCCTATCCCCATCACTTTTATGCTCAGACGACAAACGATTTTCGTCACGGGTACCTTTTTGGGTGTTTTCATTATTGTCGAAAGGCTTCCCCTTCGCTCCTTCCAGCTCTTTCTTGTTCTCGTGCTTTTCTCTTTTATCGTTCCTCTCTCCCAACACTTTGTCAACTTCCACCTTATTCTCTTCGTCATTTTTCAGAGTCTCTTCAATCTCTCGTCTTCTTTTCTTTGCTAATTCATACTGTTTAGAATGTTTCTGATGTTCTCGTGAACGTGCACGCTTTCGATCTCTTTCGGGTGACGGACTCATTTTTTTTGCAGACTTTTCACCGGCTGCAGCTCTGTCATCTGGTTTCTCGGCTCCATTTTTAACCAAAGCTTTCCTTAACAACTTCTCTGATCGAATACCATCCTCTAATTTCTGATTTCCATTTTTAGTTGACAAAACCTCAACGTTTGAAGGCAACTGTTTGTTATCATCAGGGTTACTTTCCGATTTGTTATGAGAGGGTGAACTATCACTATTAGATCCTGACGTTTTGCCATTCTGTTCATTTGAATTACCTAAAACAGAAATGTAATTGATCATGAATGAAAAAATTGAATATGCAGAATTTTTGCGTTTTAGCTATCAGTTCTTTAAGCAGGTATAAATTTTCATATGAAGGTAATTCAAAAACACGACATCATTCTTCATCCGAAAAAAATGAATATGAACTTTTGGCACATTCAGGATGAGATCTACCAGCAAACGTTGAAAATATTTGCTTTTATTTTTCTTATTTCAACAACAGGTGAATTAGAATATCACAACTAAAAAAAAACCGATTTTTTCAGAAAACACTATCAAAGACCGTGCTAAGACTGATAATAAAATCCTTTATGCCTATACCTTTGCCTTTCTTCGTATCTTCTCTTTGTAGCTTTTTTTCCGAAATTTCTTTCCGCATTTCCAATTCATCGCGTTCAACATCATTAAATTCCATATCGCCATCTCCTTTACTCTTCTTTTTGTTTTTCTTGTGTTTTTTTATCTGAAATAATATCAACCAAAAGCATTCGCCAGTAGACTGTAAAACTAATCGGATGCAAAACAAAGGTCAATGAATTCTTTTAATGTATTCGGAAATAAATAAACGAATAAAAAAGAAATGCTAAGTCAGTCTGATCAGTTAAACAAAATCGTAAACATCTGTTAAAATTATTAGAAAACAGTGCAATTCGAAGGAATTTATTTCTTAAATTTGCAATCTCAGTTGCACCCAAGCCATCAAAATGAAATTTTTTAAATTCGGAAGAACCAAACCTTCTTTTTATCTTTCTTTTTCTTATAATGATGCTTTTTGTGCTCTTCATCATGACTGGAATCGTTGTGCCTATGTTTATGCTTGTGCTTTTTCTTGGTTTTCCGCTTCTCATCGTTGCAATCCATATCGCCAATAACAGTTTTTACAGCATCATTTATATCAACGGACGTTTCTGTGATGTTTGTTTCTGCATCCACTAATACATCCATCTGATGAATAAATTTAGTTAAAAAGAATAATTTAATGTAATCAACCAAACGAACTGAGAAAATCAATTCACAACGCCAGCATGAAATAAACAGAATGAACAGAATTGGTCAATTGAGCCGACTGCATTAAATGATCAAATCTGACTCATTGGACCAAACTTTATCTGCTGATCAGGATTTCGCACACATACCTTAGTTCTTACTTTTCCTTTCCATCAACCAATTTTTGCGTAATTCGTGCGAACAGTCTGTCAAGTTACTTTGATGTTTAAAACCTTTCAACTTCTAACATACCAAAATTTACTTGGCAAATGCAAAATGGAAATTTGAATTTGCAAAAACATGAAAACAAATGTAAGCGACGTAACCAATGGCTACCAACCCTCTCCCGTTAAATATGTGAAACAAAACGAAAACCTCGCTTGAATCATTAGCTACTGTTACTAATAGTTTAGCAAAACGGAAGAAATAAAAACCAAATAATCAGTAAAATTTTTCAATTTTCTGATATTTTAGGCTAATTATAAGCTCCATCAAATATCATGTCTCCTTATTTTACCGCTGTTGTGCATAGCGTGCCGAAATTTAACAACAATTCGTCAAGAACGATCACTTCTCGTACCTTATCTTTTCATTTTCACATAACTTGACTTGCTTACTGGATTAAGAGCTAATTAAAAAAGAAAAACAACCGCACATTACTTCAGACAGCAAGATCAAAATGCTGTCATGGTCACAACAAAAATAAAGGAAAAAGGGAAGAAAACACTTTCATACATACACCTTATAAGTTGCATTTTTCTTAGCTCCCGCTTCGATACCACAACAAACACGGCCAGCTCACAACTTAGAACGCGTCCTTTGTTTCTGAAAGCTCTTTTTGTTTATATTCTTCGGTTACCCATGCATGAATGGTTGATTTTTACGTAAGTGAATGCATGTGCATTAATCGCTCCCTTCACAAACGAATATCTTGACAGTTCACACGCATAAACAAATGATGCAGATAAAAAAAATAAATAGTGCTTTTGTTTCCTTTTTTTTAGAAGCATTTATTAAAATTAAAAAAAATTTTTTTGGGTTGAAAGATATTTTCACATGCGAAAAATATTTTCTATTGCAAAAATTTAATGAAACCTAAAAATTAAATGAAATTGAGAAGGTGGCTGTAATAATGACCACTTGGTAAAATCAACAATGGCAACAATAACTACTATAACAAGAACAACAGTTCGACAGGTGCTTACGGTGGTGAACGCGGAATATGATAACGTCAGCTGAATCATCTGAAATGTTGAAAATTAAAAAAATCATCGTGACACACATTCACTTACGTACGTTGCTCAAACAACTGTTTGATTAGCGGATATTGTGCCACCTGATAAGATCAAAGTCTTCATAGCAACATCGAAATTCTCGTGCCTGACTACCAGCAATTTCCAGGAGAAACGACTAAACTTAGTTAATGAGTGTATTCTTCCCAATTGTTTCGCTGATATTAAGTCACTAAAACTGAAATGTAAAAACAAACTAGATAGCGGAGAATAAAACGTTTAAAATCTGTCCTATCTAATAAAAAATAAAGAAATATCAACAATTCCCTATTTTTCGGAAAAATAAACAACCACGACTACCACAATCAACTCACCTTTATCTAGACAGGTAGGATACTATGAGCATGGTTATTATACAATTGCTGTAGCTAGAAAATTTTTTTGTCCCAGTTACCTTAAAACTGAACTACAAAAAACTAGAAGCAAAAACTTTGTCAAAGTATGAAATCCGAGGAAGTGCAGCAAGACAATATTGAAAACTTCACATTTTTTTAAAGTTATCTAACGATCCAACAATCTCTGCGATCTTATGTTACTTGAAATGTTTCGTTTCGTTGCAATTTCCGGTTAATCCAAACCATCCTGCCATTGTATAACTTTTTTCTGGAACTGAAAAACTAGTCCAGCTTTGGTGCGTTCAGAGATCTATTAAATATTTATTTAGAAGAATGACTGAATAAAATGTATAATGATGAGGTTTCATGGCTCAACTCACTACAAAAGCAGTTGCATTTGACAGTGTAGTCATCTCCGCAATGGAATATTTCAGCACTCTTAACAACGGTTCTCTGCCTAATTTGTTTCTTCCTGTCGAAAAACTGAATCAAAAAAATCTACAAATCAGTAGCGACTGAAGATTTTCTACATAACGGACAATGATCAGGAGAAGGGTGTTGCTGCTCAACAAACAGCGTCATAAACCAAACAAGTAGTCCAGAGTTGTCCAATACGCTAATTAAACTTAAACTTGCAATTCTCAAAAAACCATCAGGAACTAAACTTCTAGACTTTGATAGACAAATAATCAATCCGGACAACTAATTATCCAGAAATAGAGTTATAATACAATAATATGAAAGTAATCATCGAAAATATGCAGTTTTGATTGTAAAAATAAAAAAAAAGGAATCGACGACGAAAACACTCTCATGCGATAACTACATAAAAGTACGAAGAAATTTCTCACCGTTCCACCACCACTAACTGTAAATTCGATGCGTTTCTGAAAAACGTTAAAGGGATACAATTTTTACTGAAAATCGGAAACTAAATAGATTTTATAACATTTTCCTTTGTCGGAAAAACAAGCAAAGAAAGTTGGAAGATTAGAAAATTCTGTAAAACAATTTACAAAGGAGAGGAAAATTAAAAGAAAAATGTATAGATAGAAGACGGAGGAAAACAAGTTCTATTCCTAGAAAGACGAAACACTCAACAAACTAATCAAAAAATACCTTTGAAGCTCTAAAATATAACGATTACGTCAAGAATGACAGCTGAAATTACTCACAAACCATTAGAATGAACGAAATAAGCGCACTAAGTTGGCAACATTAACGTTCAAGGCATCAAATTTGAATGAAATAAATCACTGGCTGCACCAGGCAGTAGACAATTATACCTGCTATACCTATAGGAAAAATACCTTTGCCGTACCGCACCACCACCCACTTCCCGGAAATCCCACAGACCAAATCCTGACCACCCATTTTTAGCGATCCGTAGCTAAATACGGTTCGAGAAATGCAGCCCATGCTAAAATCTATCTGGACTGAATGCAAAACAATAAACCCATTCATCTAAAAATTCCTAAAGGACCAATGAAAAGAAGTAAATTTTAATTTTGAGATAATACACAGAACTTAAGGTTTTTAAAATTGAAACTGGAAAATATTGGGTTGACATGGTTTACACTTGAAATGCTGGAAAGTATTCGCCAGATTTTAAAAGCTTTGAATAACAGAATTTTTAACAGTTGAACAGAAGCCTAGCAGATCCGGAATATTAGTGACAGCTAAAAGAATTCAAATCAAAATAATTCAAACCATAATAAATAATAAAAAAAATAAATAATAAAGCTAACAAAAGAAAACAGATAAAAAATTTCGCACATTTTACTTCAATTGAACGGAATTTTATTATCTTGAACGTTTGATTACTAAGAAAGTTATGAAAATTATCCTGTCTTTAAATTTATCTTTGAATGATATCAAACTCGTTTCAAAAACGAAAAACATACAGTATTTCACTGCAGAAAGTTTAATTAACGTATCCCGCTGTAGTGTGAGAATAATGAGTGATTATTCGATCATCGGTATTATCATTTACCTTAATATATCAAAAAATAAAATGGATAGCATGAAACACTTGATTATTCACACCACTTGATAATACCAGAAGTAAATGCACAACCGTGTCAGGTATTGCTGACATTTCCAAAATCAAAATAGTACACATGAAATTTAACAATATGTCAACTGGTTCCTCAATAGAGCATACAGTCAGTCGTAACATATAGGTAATAAGTTAAAAGAGGAAAATCGATGAAATAATTATGAAAAATCGCACTGAACCTAAATACAGTCTGATAAGACATATCCCAGGTAACCTTCCGGTCAATCACATGTCTCAGTGCTCGTAGAGGCAAGCTCCTTGACGACACCAATGGGCCGCATTAAATTACGTGATCGATTAGCCTAGTGTTGGGATGTCTGATGAGTTCGTGGTCCATATAATGGTGTGGTCTGGTCGGTGTCGTTAGTGTGGTAGCGATATCACTATAATAGCGTAGTGATGTTGCTATGGTTACAACGATGATGATGATAGTGATAAAAATTATGATAATGATATTGGTATGGAATGAAGTGTCAAGGTACAAAAGGTATAATGAAATTGTGGTGACTAATGAGGCTGTAATGGTATAGGTGGAAAAGGATGGATCATTAGTGTCAGTTGAGATTAACGAAGCATTTAAGTAATAGGAAATAAGCAGTAAAGATGGAATTCCTACAGATACTGCTTGGAGTTTGCTGAATAAGAAGTTACGTAAAATTATTTTTTGTCGTTACTACGGCAATAAAAATGATTATAATTTTTAGAGGAATTTGCGTGAAAAGACGTATCATTGATAAGTATGCTTCCGTTCGTTTACAGCGGTGATGGTGATCGTTGTGGCAGCTATGATAATGACAGGTATATGATGAAATATTATCAAGTTTCGTTATGTAATAGATTAAATTACTGTATGTCTTTTAATTGAAAATGCGGAGGAAATATTTGAAATATTCTAATTTTTGAAACGAATGCTTGTTAGTTTTCAGATGAAAAGTAAGTAATTGTTTTCAATAGGGTCTTCAATTTTAAATGTTTGTTTTCACTATCATTGGTGACTATAAAATGGGTTATATTTTCTAGCTTGGCATCTAGTTGTAACTGTTGAAGTTATTGCTGTAGAATTAGAATTTTAAATTTGACTAATTGAATCACTGCAGACGCAATGACAGATATCGACGAAGTAATTCAAGAGGTCGTTCTAGATCACGATCTTGGTCCAGAGGTCGGCGACGTAAGGATTATATTGTATTTGGCTTTTGTATTTTTTGATATCTTACCTGTTTAAGTGAATTGTCATCTCAGTCCATAAATTCAAGCAAGTTTAGAGCTAAATTTCTGCAGGTCGAAATCGTTATTCAAGATCACGATCTTCCGGTAGAAGTCGCAGTAGAAGTCGTAGTCATACTCGCAGTTGTAGCCGTGACAGCCATGACCGTTCGCCACGTCACGATTATGATCGACGACGCCGTTCAATCGATAGGGACAGAGAGGTCTTTCAACCGTCCAACACATTTAATATAGGCTTCACGTGAACTCTTAAATAACGCTTAATTTGCGTGAGTTATGTTTGAAAAACGGTGATACAATTTGGATGCGCGAAAATGTTTAGGAACCACGAGAATTTTCAAGCGCATTGCCTTATTTATCTTCTATGCAAGCCCAATCACAAACTGATAAATATGCATCACATACGGCGCTTTATGGACAACCGCATTACAAAATCGTCATGAAAATGTTGCCGACCGATTCGCAACGAGATGCGGTAAGGTTTTCTTCTCTACTTCCATCACGTTTTTATTTTGATAGTTGTTCAGCTAAGAGCGAGATGGTGTTGGCGATTTTTTGGTTCGAGATCAAATATTAAATGAGAGTCAATATCACTTATTATCATTTCAACTTCTGACAGAGATTTTTTATTTTCGTATTATGAATGTACAATAAACTTTATCGTAGGAAATTTCTTAGTTTTGGTTTAAATTTGATTTTACCTGAAATCGGTACATTTTCATAATTTTTAGCTGATGGCTTTGACGGCGCGTCAGGGCTTTCGAGTGAAGGATATTCGTATAATTCATAAAGGTAATTTCAATTTTGTTTTTATTAATATTTTTGGATTTGGTGCTTCGATTTACATTATTGTGTCTTGTTTGAGTTCTATTTTGCTTATTTCCTCCAGGTACTCGTGACAGTTTTTTTTTGTTTGTGCATTGGAAGACTTTCTCTTATATTTCGTAACTTATATCAGTAATCGATTTTTTATTGTGTATTATTTAAGAAGGCATAGAAATTTTACGTAAAATTTTCTCGGAAAATGTCTTTTTAAAATGTCGGATTTGTAAAGTTATGTTGTTAACATTTGGAGCTGGTAGTATAATCGATCCTGAATCCTGTGAAGGATGTAGGGAATAGCTCCATTTGGGAGAAATTTTTAGGAATGGCTTGATGAATGGCTGAATTGGACAATAGATTACGATAGAGAGCTAGAGATGGAAATTTGTCCTATATCTGATGTTATTAATTGATATAAGTAGCTTGCATTCAACAGATAAGGACTAGTAAAATAGATTCGAGAAATAGGTTACGGGAAATTTCGTGATTCTTGCGTCCAGACGAAGGAAAGTATCGTGGATTCTAAATCCAGAATCTTTCATTGTCATTAACTTGTTGCAATAACTACAGGTCCAGACCGTTGTTTCGGATTCGTGGAATTCGGAGATGTGAATAGCGCACAAGCTTGGATGGAATACAACAAGGTCGAACACTGTATATAATTTTTATCCGTAGGGAAACTGCAGTTTTTTATCCTCCTTAGCACTGGGTCATAACCTGGTTTTGTAGTTTATAAAGACGCGGGGTGGTAGTTCTCTTGGTAGCACAGTTACTGTTAGGGACAAATCTTAAAAGCGCAGGAAGTGTTTGCATACTTACTGAGGGATTCCAGGATCGGTTAACGTATTCACGCGTTGAACAACCATTTTCAGCATTTTTTCCGTGAGTGTTGTTATACCCATCATTTCTATCCCTTTCGCAAATTTTGGAACGACAGCTAGTGACCATAACCTGACAAGTGTGTTAAATACGTGAAAGTATAAATAGTGCAAATCGTGTTTCAGGTCATACGGTTGTATTCATTTCCATTTTTAAGCGATTTTACTTTTTTCAGGGAACTTTATTATTGGATGATGGGCGACCTGTTAAATTAGAGTATTCACGTTATGATAGTCTAGATGGGCGATCATCGGGTCTTTCTGGTTCGGGTGATTGGATGTGCGCAAAGGTAGCTTTTGTATTTTGTAGCGTGTACGTCTAACCATTCTATGATTCTGCTAAAAATTGAACATAGAGATTTTTTTGAATTCTCATGTACATCATTTTGCAGTGTACTATAAAAAATTTCAAAAACCGTGGAGCATGTTTCAAATGCAATTTAACGCGAATGGAATCAGATGGTTTGACTAGAAAGGGTTATGCGGCAATTGGTGTTGCGAAGTGTGATAGTGAGTTATACTCATTTTTTTGCATAGCTGTGTAGGAATAATAGTTCTACCCATATATTTACATAGATTTATAAAAATACTTTTGTTTTTCTTTTTAGTGGCTTAGTTTTAAATTTGAGCAGTTAAAATCAGGTTTTAGATTATGATTTAAGGTAAAGTAGTCGATATTTTTAGCTCTTCTGCTACGCGAAATACCGTTAAATTGTACGGAAGCGAAAATCCAAGCAGAAATGAATCGGATATCTTCATTGGATGTTTTACGAGTTCATATTGCTGAATCAGGTCTTTATGCCTACGTCCAAATGCGTAGTGCTGATGATGCAGAAAGGATAATGCTAACACTGAACAAGATACCATTACTTATTGATGGTTGTGCAGGTAATATTTTTGTGGTTTCGAATTTTTTCGCTGTAATTCATGAACTGTACGGCATTTTATTTCATTTTTTGTTTTTTAATATCATATTTGGTATTGTTCGAAATGAAAACCGAAAGCGTTGCAAATTTCAGTGATGGTTACATATTCGAGATTGCCACTAAATACGGTGTTATCAACAACAGCAGCAACCGAATCAATGCAGAAAACGGCCGAACGGATTAGCCAGTTGCCTGCCTTTAGACCTACAGCTGGACCAAGTAATAAATCAACAACTGATGTTTGAGCTTGTAAAACAGATCACGCTCTATAAGCAGCTCCATACTACCTTATAACGCCTATCAGTTTCGAGTTAATGTTGCCATAAATTAAGTTCTTTGAAAATAAGGTCAGTTGAGTTCAGGTGGTAATGCTGGTGTCGAAGCAGCACAGCTAGCAATCGCAAAGGCACAGTTGATTCGGCAAATGACGAATTCGATTTTGCCCACCGGTGACACGGTTTGTGAATACTTCATGCTATTCTCAAATGTCTGCTTCTTTGATCGTATTTTGGATAATTTCGATTTGTTGATCCCGTTTATTGCTAGCTATGCTATCTTCATTTTTTTTCGGGCTTACGAATTACACCGGCCGTTGTATTTTTCTTTGTATTAGCTTAATTGGGTTTTGTAAGCTTTATCGAAAATAAGTTTACTAAAGCTGAAGGGAAAATTTTCCATTCCTGAATAATATAATTTATTAGGTATCACCGGCATATTGTGCTGGAACAGCTGTAATTCCGCCAATCCTTAACCGACCTCCACCGCCATTAACTCACGAGGCGAATTTTGTTGTAACGGATTATTTCAAAGATGATGCCTCAGCGGATAGAAATTTTGTCTGTGTGGATGACATAACTAATCAGGTATAATTATTTTTACGAAGTATGAGCTTTTGGTTTCAGTATTGAGTATTGGAATATATCTAGGGTATTACTTAATTAAAATTGCTGGCTCGGTTTGCAAGTCCGCTTTGAAAATGTTTTCTTATTTCGATTTCTTTACAGGATTCACAAGGTGTTCCGTCTGGTGGTGTTATGCAAGTATCGCCGGCGTCCTACGCTGGACCACAGATCAAAGGAGCCGCTGATTTAGGCTTCGTGGAAACACCTTGGGGACGCTATAAGAGATATCGTATGTTTTTATTACTCCGGCAGTTTTAAAAATATTTAGGCGAGTCTATTTTCACTGGGTCGAAGTCATTCAAATAATCAGATTTTGCTTTTTAGGTGCACCAAACCCCACTATATATCAGTTTGAACCATCTTCCGGATTATATTATGATCCAACCACGGGTTTATACTATGACAGTAATTCGCAGTATTATTGGGATGCTAATGCTCAGAAGTGGAACTGCTGGAATGCAACATATCAAACATATGTACCGTGTGATTTATTGTCCCGGCAAACTGGAGCAGATCAGGGTAGGCTAAAATCTTGTAGATTTGATTCTGTTATAATGGAGCTCATATTCCATGATAAAGATTGGGAAAATTTTTTAATATGATTTCATGTAATCCATTTTCAGAAGTTGTGGCAAATAATGAAAGCAAAGACGCAACTGTTGAAAAAAATGCAGAAGCTGAGAAGGAAGAACCAAAAAAAGAAGTAATGCTCTTTTAGTTTTAGGCGAGAATCAAAACTTCATGCTCAGGAATTTTAGCGATTTTTACTTAAGTCATCTGTGGAGAAACCCGCAAGATTTTTCATTTTCCAGAAAATAAAATCGGAATGCTTATTTTTAGCCGCAAAAGACTGCGAAAGATATTGCACGAGAAATGGCACGTTGGGCTAAGAAGCAAAGCAAAGTGTTATTAGCCGTCAAAGCACCTCCTAAATTAGAAACCACGTCACCTCTAGTAACTGCTGCTAAACCCAAAACAACCACCGTCGTCGAACCAACTGCCGATCTTACGTATAAGATGCTTGAGAAGACAAGTGTTAGCAAGATTTTCTCTTCTTTTTTCATTCTTCTTTAATATTCAGAATATATTCATGCATTTGGAAACTCGATAGGTTTAAATTTGCATTATTTGCAGAATCCATTCGGGTCCTTAAGCGATGATGATGAAGAGGAAGTGATACCGCCAGCAGCAAAAATTGCAGCATTTGCTGCGGGTCGTTTAGCATTGAATAGTAGAAGTGAAAATCGTTTAATGCAGCATGCATCTGATTTACCACCTCCTTCAGCTGTCGATCCTGTTGTTCCACTCGTCAAGGCGTATGTTTTGTGACATTCTCATTCCATTTTATTAATTATTCTGGATATTCCATTTGGTCTGAGAATAGTAGAAAATTTGTTACAAATAATCACAAAAGCATTCAGAATATGTCAGCAATCGATAGCAATCTTAAAACGCTAAAAAACCACAGAATCACTTAGCATTTAATTACAATTTCATTAGATTTGTTTCATGAAAGACCGTAAGACTTTGGAGAATCCTGAAATTACGCTTGTTGAGCAATGCAAATTCAATGTTGTAAAATTAGATTTCACTCTGCTCTTTTCAGGACACCTTCGGATGAAAGTTTTGTTGACATGGAAAAAAAATATTGTATTTTATGTAGGCGGAAATTTGCAAGTTTGGAGATTTTGATGAAACATGTTCGAATGTCGGATCTTCATAAGGTATTATAAAATGTTAGGGATTTGAAAAAATGATCTGTGATCAAATGTGATAAACTCAGGTCTGAAGTAATAATGCATCAGTTTACTTATTTACTTCCTTAAATTAACTCCAATTCGCCAGATATTGTTTCACTAATTTCGTTTTAATTTTTTAGAAAAATCTGGAAGCACATTTATTGCAAGCATCGTTCGATGACATTTCGTCATTATCGGTGCCATCTGTATCTATCTTACAAGGCACCTCTTCAGTTGCGCCTCAACAATATCGAGATCGTGCAAAGGAACGTCGTAATTTGTTTGGGTTAGATCCAAGTGGTCGGTTTCTGCTTTTTTATTGTTACTTTTTCGTTTTATTTTTATAATGTGGTAGTTTGTGGTTCTGTTTAAAATCCTGTTTGATAAACGGTTATGTTACTCTCATTTCTTCTTTGCTTTGAAAACGTCGTATTTATTTTTTCAAATTGATTAGTAGGCTTGTGTTTCTGAATGTTGTCCATTTTTCACCACTTTTTTTTATATTTTTTTATTCCAGTTTATAATCCCTTATTTCTCGAAGCATTTAAGGTTTTACAAGTGACAGTGGTGAAGTTGGAACGGATTATGCCATGCGTTCGTCAGATATTCCAATCGATGGCACAAACATAGGAAGTAGGTTATTAAAGTCAATGGGATGGCAAGAAGGAACTGGAATTGGGAAAAATAATCAAGGTATGAAATTTCTTTGTGATGATTGACCAAGTTATGTTTTTGTGGGGGGGCAAAGGATCCTTAAATTGCTAATATACACAGGAGGATTTGTATTTGTAATTATTTGGCAATGTTAAATGACGGATTGGTTCTCGATATGCAAATTTTGCTGTGTTGAATGAATACCAAGACACAAGAAAATGTAAAACTTCTCGTAACATTTTTCAACTTCGTGGTGTTCTTGTTATGTAACATTTGAATTATAAGGATTTTTTTTTTAGGTATCGTAACACCGATAGCAACAGAAATGCGGGTCGAAGGAGCGGGTTTAGGTGCAGCTGGTTCAAGAGTATTGCACGGTGCTAATGCATCAAGACGAGAGCGAGCACGAACTTCGATGATGAGTCGTTTTCAGGATTTACAATAGACAGAGAGAAACAGATCAATAAAAGAAGAGGGAATAAACATTGATTGACAGTTGTTTCAAACTGGTTTTTGGTAAATCTGTACTTGGCAGTTTCTTTATTTTACTAAAAATTTCTGGTTGCATTTTTTAGTTATATTTGTCCATTTCTAAATTAATGAAGCGCTGGTTTGTTCAAGTATTTCGAGTTATTGTCGCATAATTTTAACTATTAATCCTGGACTGAAACTCGCAATTCTATCCTGCAGTGATAATTTTTCTTTGTCTATCATTTTTATTGAAAATGTAGTCTGGACGGATAGAAGTGAATTGATATTTCTTGATGTGTATTATGTAGTAATTTCAAGAATACTTTGTTTTTCTTGTACTTTCTAACTTTCATTGGTTTGTTTTGTTGGAGGTTTTTTTTTTTTGCAAAAATGAAGAGTCATTATCTGCGTTAGTGTGCACAAATGGTGTAAATCTTGGTTACTGAAGTAAGAAAAATGAGGAAAACCAAGAAAATAGTAATATTTGGAAGGAAATTATTGTTATTTGAGTTTTGCCAATTTTGAATTCATGTTATTATCATTTGTCAAAATTTTTATTAAAATTTTATTTTGTTAGCGTTTGTTTCACTGGGATGCGGGGTCTGCTACTTTGGAACGCTGTCTCCATACGTCTCGGTTCTGTGCCATGTCCGTTGATAATCCAGTGATTCTTAGATTTCAATTTATCGTGTCTTACCACCGTTGTCTTGGTCTTCCTCAGGGTCGATTACCTTCTACTTCTATCTGAAGTGCCGTCTTAAAAAGCTCGGTATGGAAATGTTTATTTAAATATTAATGAAAAAAGATTGCGACTGAAATTATGTACTCTGGAACCGATTTCTCTTACTGCACGATCCCGAATAAAATAAGCACTGACATTTATTTACATTTTAGGATTATGTAAAACTTCCCGCGTGAAAACCTCAGTATGATTGTTTTGCAGTCATGTAAGAAAGATACGCCATGTTAGCAACACGTATGTTATCAGATGACACGCAAAGGGTTCATCATTGGTGGCAATTGAACCAGCAAGGTTGAATCCAAGCCGCCTGAAATACTTAACCACTCGGCCAGTGTTGGTGGTTGAACATATCATGCAAGTTTTATTATTCATTTCATTCAACGATTACTTGATATATTAGTGATGTTATCTGTGATAATGTATCAATGATTTGTGATATATGGTAGATATCAATAATTGGTAAATTCCACAAGGATCTTTTGATGTTAGCGCAAAATTTTGTTTAATTAGGTACTGTTAATTGAATCTTTGTAAGGTCATTTGAAAATACTGATCATTTCGATACTAATTTAAATTACTATTGCTTCGATAACAATTTATTACTTCGATAATAATTTGAAAGCATTTACTTGATACAATTTAAAATTTATTTAAAACTTTAATTTGATTAGCATACAAATGATACTTTTTGTATGCATGTATGGTAAAATTTTATAATAATTATTAAGTAAAATTTTCTTCAAACTAATTTTATGAAATGGAATTGCATAAATTATGTAAATTAAATATGTAATTTTTGCATGTATATATGCATATTTGTTTGTTTGTTTTTGTTTTTTAAATTAAAAGACATTGATTTTAATTATATGTAAATTTTTAACTTTTATGATATGCAAATTTCAGTTAGCATTTTTCAGGTAATATATAAATGCCAGTGGGAATGATTCAGTTTATTCTTGTAGAAATTAACTGACGCAGATGGGTGATACAAGCTGTTATATGGGAGCACCAGGAGCACCTCCGGCTGGTGGTGGTGGTAGTGGTGGTGGTGGTGGTGGCGGTGGTGGTGGAGGCGGAGGTGGTGGTGGTGGTTATAATTATCGACAAGAACAAGAGTATTCTTATGGTGGTAAGAATTTGATTAAATCAATTCTTCAATGGTTACATTTAATTGTAAGCAGTACTAATGGCAACAATTACGATAATGATAGTACACTGTAATTGGTGGTTGTGAAAATTTTTCAGGCGGAGGCGGTGGCGGTAGCGGTGGCAGTAGTGGTGGCGGTGGTGGTGGCAGTAGTGGTGGAGATGATGGGCCAAAGATGCGCGGTGATGTTTCGTGCTATCTTGGGCCGAGATGAACGGATGAAAAGGGGAAAAAAAATCAAACGAACTTTTCACCCACCAATCAGTTGCCAAAAGTTTAACGACTTTTAACATTGGTGTTAAAATATGAACTGATAACTAATCTCATCTGAATGTAATGAATTCATTGAAACAACGAAGAAAAATAATCTCTGACTCCGTCGATTAGTTATCTGCTGAATATTCCACAATGTTGCTGCTCCACCACATTTAATTCCCAAAATTGAATAAAACTGAATTCAATTGTCTTTCGTATTATTCTTATTATTATTGGCGATTCAACTTCCACATTGCAAATTTGAAATCATAATTCTGGATAGTAAAAAATTGTTTGAATCATTTCATCCAGGAGGAATGTAAGTAAATAATTCGTCGAGTTATTTCATCCAGAATTCTGAAAATCCTAAATTTTCAATGCTACTATTAACTACTAATTACTCATTGATTGATTTATGAAAGTTTATAATTCCAAAATACAACAATATAAATATCTGTTCTGTTGAAAAAAAATAAAAAATTAATTAAAACTTTCTAAAAAAATTTTTAAAAATTTAATCATTTCGAATAAATGTGAAAAAAAGAACATTGAAAATTGCTACAAACCAAATTGAAATACAACACTTGAAATTGGTAATTTTTGAGAGGGAAACTTTTTTAAATTTTTATAATTTTTTTTTAATACAATTATATTATATTAAACTTTTCATTACTTTCCAATTGAATTAGTTAAAATTGAAAATGAATTTTGCAATTATGAATAATTAAAATGCAAAAGTGTAAATTTTTTAATTTCATAAAATTTGAAGTTATTAAATTTTGTAGTGACTTTTTGCTTATTGCTTATTGCTAATTGCTAATCGTATTAAATTAATTATAACCCCAAAAAAGTAATTAGCACCCTACTACTATCCATAAGTGTAAAATTATAATTCCATAATTCCGTTTAATTTCCCAGAATACAGTACACTTATTTGCTTGTTAAAAGCAATCATCAAAAATATGTACCTATTTCTTTTGCTTAATTAATTAATTCCAATTAATTATTGGAAAATGTGCAAATGAATAAAAAAATAAAAGTCAATAATATTTTATATTGACTTCCAACTTAAATTCATTTAATTTCTGGAATACTGTACAACTTTTTTTTTTTTTGTTCTCTCCCTTTTTCAAGCTTTTTCTTCGTTTTTTTTTTCACCTTCCACATTACCTCTCTCTCTCTCTATATTGAAAGAGGGAGAGAGAGAAAGAAGTATTTGTATTCCCATATGCCCGTGCTGTTAATGCGATTTATTATCTTCTTGAGGATGGGATGGATGTTGTAGTAAATTAATGAAGTACCTATTACCTTCTACCTTATTCTTCATTTCCGCCTTTTCTCACCTCTCTTCTCACCTGCATTTTCCTCTTTGCAGGTTGTTGTTGTTGTTGTTGAAGTGGTATTTTTGAAGTGGTACACTAAACATACCACTTATGCGGTATGTTATTATTATTCTCAAAACAATCATTATGGGTAAAATAAGGTTGCATAGATAGATGGGCAAAGGGATAGATGATGGATTGATGAATAATGGATAGGTGAAATGTCAAAGGTTACATATTCATATATACATATACATATCTTTTCTTTCTTTCCTTCCTTCCTTTCTCTCTCTCTTTTTCTCTCGCCCTCTCTCTCTTCCTCTTTCTCTCATAACATCAATTTTATTATTCATTTCTGGAAGAGTGCTGAAAATTCTATGACAACATTGTTACTATTCATTCACCTACTACCATTAATTAATAATAGATTAGCACTCGGACGTTAATATCAATAATGCCTTAACTAAATTAATGATAACTAATTAACCTGATATCAGTCTCTTGGAATACTGTAACAGTTTAGCAAAATGTTACTTAAATAATATTTTTGATGATTCAGCACTGCAGTGTTCATTATTCATGCATGCAGCAATAATATTAATTAATTAGCCTGTTACCCCGCTGTAATTGAATAACAGTAATATTTTGAATATTATTTGATGAAACTAACTACTCTTTAATAGATGATGGTACTTAAATATTTGCAACAAATTACCATTACAATAACAATCATCTTGAAGCGATACAGTAATCCGGAAGCTGCTATGCAAATTGATAAAACAGCTTTTGTAGTAAATCAGTGTTACAGTACCAATTCTCGTTCCACTAAATAAATGGCATGTAATTGGGCCGGTACTCTGTTAGACCACTGCTATAGAATGGAAGTAGTACTTGAATATTCTTTAAGGAAAATCAATAATACAATAATCAAACGAGTAATCAGCGCTACAGTATCCATTCAGGTAGCAGAACTACTTAAATATTCTTTGAGGAAAATCAATAATACAGTAATCAACACTACGGCGATCATCAAACGAGTAATCAGCGCTACAGTATCCATTCAAGGATAGAAATAATAATTAATAGTTATGAAATAATGGCTTTGCATTATTCTATTGTATGGAAATACCGGTATATTGAAATGGTTTATAATGTTATTACACCCTAGAAGATCCCCCAATTTATAGAGGGAAATTATGGTAGAATCCCTCGAGAATCGAGATCAGAAGAAATGAATACCTAAAGAAAAATTTTTTTCTCTACACAATCATTCCTTTTCATTTAATTTCCTCTCTCCCCTCTCACCCCTCCTCTATCTCTCTCGCTCTTTACTCAATAACCTTTCCATTCATTTAATAAAGTTTCATTAAGTAAATAAATGAAGATCAAACAAATAAGCAATAGATAAACAGTGAATATAGAAATTAAAAGGAAACACAAAAAGAACAAAGAAAAAAAATAGAAATGAAAAAAGAGAGAGAGAGAGAGTGAGAAAAAGTTATGAGTGAAGAGAAAAACAGAACAAAAATAGAAAATGGAAATGGCTGATCAATTTCAATCATTAGATATTTCGAAAAAAAAGGACTTCGAACTTGTAACCTTCCCATTATGTTCTTTTTCATCATTGGCAAATAGCTTAAATGGATCACGGTAGGGGGTTAAAGGTCACATGGATGTATACAATCCGCCGTTCACTGTTATGTAAACTTTGGAAATACCTCAAAAAAATTTTTTATTTGTAATGTTTTAATATTAGCAATTAACATTGCAAACTTTTTCACTGCTAAAAAAGTTGTGTGTAAAATTAAAAATACACTGTAATATGTTTATACGGTTATAAACTATGAAATAAAAAAAAACTTTTTGTCAGTGCAATTATGAAATTTTTAATGTGAAATAATCTCGACAAGCACATTCGAATATTTTTGTACACATGTGTGTGCATGTGTATGTATGTGTATGTATCTGTATGTGTTGGCATGTGTATGTGTTGGCATGTGTTATATGTTTGTAAATCTGCAAAGGTATTTGAAAGACACCATCCAGGATCTATGGAATCGTCAGTAAAGTGTTAAATTGTCTGAATTGTCTGCATGTGTGTGTGTGTGTGTATGTTTGTGTGTGTATGCGTGTGTGTATGCGTGTGTATGATTCATTTGAGCAAAATGAATTCGAAAAATTTGCATGACTGTTTAAATTTTGAAATCATTATTAATTTGATCAAATTATTGAAAAATTATAAACAATCAAGTATTTTTGCGTTTTGTTAAATTTTGTATTGAATTAATTTCAAACTTTATAATGTTCAAATTATTATTAGCAAATTTTATTAAATTTTAAAACTTAAAATGTTCAATTATTCAAATTAATTTTTATGAAAATTTAAATAATTTTTGTTTTTACCAAATTGATCAAATTATTTTAATATTTTTTTTTGCTTAAATTGCTTTTAATTAATTTGATTTAACTATTCAAAGAACATCAATTCATATCAATTGAAAAAGCTGTACTATATGATAATCATCATCCATCATCCATCATCATCTCATCACATCACATCACATCACATCATATCATATCATATCATATC
>JABVXS010000632.1:0-26445 GCA_013365335.1 Madathamugadia hiepei
CGATGTGTGTGTGCGGGTGTTTGTGTGTGTACATAAAGCATTATTTAAGCATAATTTGGTTTTCTGATAATTTCTAACTGTATCCATTTGTGCGATTCTCACGACTGTCTATTGTTGTTGTTACAAGGTAACAATCTGAATAGAGCTTGTTATCTTTTACGCAAAATCAAATGAAACGAAGCAGATTATTTGTGCAGAGTGCAAGAGGAAGGACTCCATTGAATATTACTGATGTTAAGATGTTCATATAACACCAACGAGAGGAGATTAGCAGGATTATTTGCTTGTTGCAACCCTTACTCTTTTATTTTTGATGAGATTTCCTTAAAAATTCGTGTTTAAATTTGCAAGTTTTCAATGGGTACCTTGCTTATCCGGACGAATCGACACTTAGAACGAATGATTTTTTTTTTGCTCTATAAATTAAAATAAGTTATTTTCAATTTTTTTTGAAATTTCGCTCAAGTTTTACGAAAACTGATGTAACTCGAAATTATGTTTTTACAAACAAAATTTGCTCCTGAATTCCTCAGGTTTGGGATTATGTCTTGTTTTTTTGTGAAAAGTTATTTAGGTAAATAAAAATGTGGGATTGAAAACATTTCATTCTCCGTATTTTTTTAGAAGAAAGAAGTTTCAAAAACAATGAAAGTTATTACATTTGAGATTACTGACACTTTGGTCTATGTTTCATTATGTGTATTCGCTGATGAACAGCAGGAAGCAAATGTGCTACCATTTCCTGGCTTAAACAGCTGCTGCTTAAGCATAACCGTTGTCATCGATAGGTTTTACCATTCCTTGTTGTCTTTTGCTCCTTTGCTCGTCCACCCTCTTTCACGTTTGACAGCTCCTCCTTCACCTTCGCACTTCGTGACTCACCTCCACTACAATTTTAACTTTGGATTTCTTCTTCCAACTCTATGACTAATTTAGCTGATTACTTACTTAAAAGTTATGTCTTGCTCTTTCATGTCGCTTCAATCGTCAGGATGAAGTCAAAAGACAAAAAAAGCAATCGCATATTTTACTTCCCTAACTTTGTTCTTTTGTTTTCAACAATTTTGCAGTCCAACAAAAAATTAAAGAAAAAAAAATGCGTTCCTGTTTCAAATGGAACAAAAGCGCATTTTAAGCACTTATTTTTAGTGGCATAACGTACATGTAGGGGGGATAGGTCGTACACGACGACACCTTACGATGGTACGTGCCGGATCGTTTGGCTGAATTGTTCGGTGAAGGTGCTGATCTTATCCAACACCGGAATAGGTTGCTTGCACTCAGTAGTTCTTCCCAAAACTTTGCTTTTCCGAATCATACGTGTATTGAAATTGGAATCAGTTACCGAAAATAGACAATAAATGTCCACATTTTAATGGACGCATCTTGTCGCATCATTTCAACTCATCAATTCTGTTTTCACATCCCGTTAATTGCTGATGTTTTATCACTCATAACATGATGTTTATTTGTTAAAGGTTGTGATTTCTTTTCAAATTAAAATTTTACCAATGCTGTTTCTTATTATCCTACCGAATTACCTGGGCACAATTTGTTTTGTTTTTGTATATTGATAATGAAAAAAAAAAGTGAGCTACGAATTATTGTGAACGTTATTATATTTGTTAGTTTTGTTTATAATGTGAATTTAACTTGGCTCTTTTTTTTTACCTCGGACTTTAATGATTTTAGAATTTGGGATTGACCTGATTGAAGTCCTTTTTGATGGAATTGGACGAACTTCGGGCAGAAGTATCGCGACTTGCGAATGCTCTAGAGGAAGCTTCTTGCGATAAAATCAAAGTTAGTTTTGCTATATTTCCGCTTTTTATTGCTGATAATTCGGAACTCTTTCATTTCAGGCAGCCCAGTATGGGTTACAGGTTTTGGATGAAAAGCAGCAGCTTGAAGTTAAACTTTCTCAGTTACAAACGCACTTTGATTCAGCAAAAGCAGAAGCTGAAGCAACGAAAAAGGTGATCTTTGGAATTGTTTTGTTCTGTCATTTTTTTGGGGTTACTTTTTTAATGCCTGATTTTAACCTTATCAACTTATTTCGGTTTGCGGAGTTTCAAGGTGATTTATGAACCTGGTTTTTTATTCATGTATTCATTTCTTGATGGATTTTGTTTGTATTGCTTACAGACATCCATCAAAGGTAGTGCTTGTTCCATACTGAAGAATAAATTCGTCCTTTGTTTTTATGTTATTTTTTCACAGTGAAATATTTAGGCTTTGGCACAGTTTCAATCTCAGCAAAAATCAGTTACAAAGTTTGGCATCGACCATGAAGAAAGTTTGCTAGAAGAAACGATGAATCGAGAGCAGGGATACTTGACGAAAATTGCATCCTTAGAATCAGACTTGAAAAACTGTCAACATGTAAAGCTTTCTAAATTATCGTTTAAATTTGTTATCAAGATTTTTCACCTTATTGCTAAATACATGGTAAAATACAACATTTTATTTGTTTTATTAGGTGGTTTTAGGAGTTTGCTTTGTAGATGGTGAAATACTGTATTCCTTTAATCAGATAGAAGATTTTCAGGAACTGGACAGGTATCGTACCGATTTTGAAAGGTTGCAGACCTTACATACAAGTGCTTCAGAAACAGCGTGTGATCTTGATACACAAAAGCGACAGCTTAGGGAAGATTTAAAAGAGTCTAAAAATCGTGAACAAAGGCTACTAAATGATTATTCGGAATTGGAAGAGGAAAATATTAGCCTTCAAAAACAGGTTCCTCGGTTGTTTCATTGTTGTGTTTGTGACGTGCAGTGCTCTGTATCACATTTCCATTTGATAGATTTTTTAGTTATCAAATTTGCGCAGTGCACAAATAGAATTTGAATGCGTGAAAATAGAAGTGAAACGTTTAATGGATGAAAACGATCAACTACAAGCAGATAAAGAGGAAGCAAACAAATTGACTATTGTGGTCCAAAAACATGTATGTTTGATTTCTAGCTTTCATTTATTTGCTTTGGAAGCAAATTAACGGTAAAAGACCGTTAAGATTTTCCGATCCATTTGTTTATTTAAGCAACTGTATTGTCTTTTACGCTGAAAGTTCTGAAAATTTTGATTTTCTTCGCATTACTAACTTAAGATATTTTCGAATCAAAGTCGCTTAATACTTTAGTTTAAATTTATCAGAATTTTGTACTTTTCTAGTTACTTTTGTATTGTGTTCACAAAATTTAAATTTAAATCTCTGTAGCACAGTAATTTTAATTGCAAGATAGCATGTTCATACACATTATTTTTTAATTAAGGTGATTAATTATTCCACTTTTCAGCTTGAAGATGCCTTACTGAACGTGCAGCAAGAACGTGATCAAAAACTAGCCTATAAAAAAGAGCTGGAGTTAATGCGAAATGCAGAACATTTACAGCATCTCAATACTGTGCTCTTTGGGTTGCAGAACAATGATGAGGGCGACTCGCAAGCACTTAAAGAGGTGATTTGTTTTTTTTTTTTCTTCTTCCTTCGACATCATTATACATAAAGGATGTTGAAAAAGTGTCACGTTTATAATACTGAAAGATTTGAGTTTGAAGAATCGCCATTTTAATTTTTTTTTTGCAGTTAGAATCCTCTTTTATCATGGATTCCAATGAATTCTGTAAAAACAGGCCAGCAAAAGGTGTCGATTTGTTCTCGGAAATACATGGTGACATGCCGGAGCGATTGGCTGAGCTGGAAACGAAGAATGATCAGCTTGCATTGAAGCTAAAGGAAACGGAGAAAGATGTTACCTACGTTATCCCTGTTTTGAAGAGACTTGAAGTAATGAGTACACCAGGTCAGATATATCATTCATCTTCTCACTTTCGTTTTAAAAACATACAAGAGTTTGTTGATGACAAGTTTTATGTTATTTTCTAATTCAGATTTAGACCATGCTCAACTGAAACAGCTGTGTGATGATGCTCTAAAAAAGATTGAACAGCTTAATGAAAGTGCATCGAAAACAAGTACTGGAGATAAGCAGTATGCTCTCATCAAAGCGGATTTGCATACTGGGATTATGGTCGCAGGTGAAAATCATGCAAAACTCGCTTATGCTTTGGTACGTAAATCTCTTTTTATTCTTATTTGTCACGAAACGTAGGCTGTCGGTTTTTTGGTTTGATCTTTTTCATAATTTCAGGATTTAATGATTGCTTTTGCTGATTTTCTGTATCGTTTGTATCGCCAGTTAGTTTCCACCCATGGACTTGAGGCTGACAAGAATGCTATAGAAATAATGAAAAAACTTAGGCAATATGCAAATGAAAATGCGGAAAGTGAAGAATATATACAAGGTTAGTTGGAATTTTATCTTTTTTCTGTGAAAATTTTGTAAGCAAAAAACTCGAGATGGAATGTGATACTGAATTTTAAGGGTGTGTGGTATAAGTATTCAATTGCAACAACAAGCAAGAGGTTCGATTTATTTTGTTTTGTGTTCATGTATTTTAGATGAAGGTGTTGAAAGTGGAACAGAAACGGAAGGCAGTCGTACGCCGCGCTTGACGTTAAATTTACAGCGGCAATTCATATCGCCTTCTTTTGCGAAATTTTTGGATAAACAGCTAGTATGTGATCGATTGGATGATATATTAACAGAAAGCGATTTTAGAGAACGACTTTTGCCGGGTAAGAATTTTTGAAATCAGTTCAACTGTTGATAGTATCAATTTTTCGCCATTACAATTTTTTATACTGGATGGAAGAAATCTAATATTTTAGGTGAAAGTAATATATTTCGAGTGTCAGACTGCCTAACAGAACTTTCAAAAATTGTGCGACGGACAGTGGAGAATGCTCTAAACACACAAGTGAAGAACGAGGATCATCAAGAATTGACTTTACAAAATATGAAGCTCCGTTCCCTTTTGGCTACCAAAAGGTTATATTATAAATTATTAGTGTTTCGATTACATAAATGAAACTGTGTTGTTACAGGGATCAAATCGCCACACTCCGTACGGTGCTAAAATCGAACAAACTTACTGCTGAGTCAGCCCTAGCTTCACTGAAAGAAAAATATGAAAGTGAGAAGGGAATGACACATGAGCTTTTGGAGAGGTTGAGACGCGAATTAAAAGCATTCAAGGAAGACGCGGCTACGTTTGCGTCCCATCGGGCAATGTTTACTGCACGTTGTGAAGAACTTCAAGCACAGGTGCCATACCTGTTCTTTCCAGTTGACTGTGGGAATTTTTTTACGCTGTAGTTTTGTACGTGCGCTTGTTTTAAATCTTAAATTCAGCTTAACCTTTTTTGTAGGTCGATGAAATAGCCCGTAACCAGAAAGCAGCTGAAGAAGAAAAGCGTACGCTAAATTCCTTGCTACGTATGGCCATTCAGCAGAAATTAGCCCTTACACAAAGGTTTGATGACCTTTTATATTTATTTATTTAAAATAAACTTTGTACCATGGTTTAGAAAGTCTGAAATCTCACAGGTTAGAAGATTTGGAAGTCGATCGTGAAAGGCAGGCATTCAAACGTGGCACCAAAGGATCAGGCCGTGTTGTAAATTCTGATGGTTCTGGACAGTTGCACCGAGTTCGTTATCCAGGGCAGAATGTACAACAGCAGAGGAATCTAAAGAGGGAATACTAGACGAAAAAAGACTTTCACGTGATTCAAGCATTCACAGCAGCAATTTCTTCACAGTCATTTCTAAGATATTCGTAGTTGATATTTTCGCAAAAGAAAGAACTGTTCACTTATTTTTGGTATTTATTGGTTTTATCATACGCTATTACCACGGACATAATAATGGGACATCTGCCGAACGTGCTGTGCATCAGGCAGCGTTCGTTGACTCGTTTCTGTTGCGGCAAGTTGTACATTTATTATTTGTTAACAAGCATAATTTTCCATAAGGGTTTTGTTACCCACTAATTTTTAAGTTTTTTTTTTAAATTGAATTATTGAAGAAATTACCCATTGCATTGTGAACCTATTAAACATCAGACCGACAAAAACTGACTAGGTCATAAAACTGTTCATTCATGTGATGTTGCTCATAACTGAGTTTAATTCGATATGTCATTTTCTGGAAAAGTTCCCTTCAGATTCAATTTTCACATTTAGCGTTCGCTCAAGCTCGTATTGCCCGGTCGTTGCCGACTGGCGTCTATCCTGCTGTCACTGAGACGTCGAAGCTTATGTATAGCCGTTATCCCACATTGCACAATTTATACCGCTATGGAAGTGTAAATACTAGCTGTTTTTGTTAGGAATTTTGTTTCGTTTAAAAAACTCGAGAATTAGATTTGAAAATTTTGGGCTGAATATAGTTGGATTTCATGCTGGTACTGACGACCATCCCTACCGTAAATCTGGCTGTTTTGAAGGTATTACATTAGCTTTGTCCTATGCAGCATTCCTGCTCTATTAAGAGATAGTAAGATTTATTAGCAGTGAAATTTGTCCACATGTTGTTTTTTTGTGCCTGCTTCTCATGATAGTTTGAAATTCTGTTTTAGACTTCACTGTAAATGAAGTTCACACTTTTATTTTAGTGTGTCTGTTTCCTAATTTGCTCTTGCAACTGTAATAACTTGGCGGTTCGCGCTACGGTATTTATGCGCCTGATTCAAGTTTGTATTTTACTTTGTAATTTGAGTGCACTTTTACTGACTCCCATCCTAGAATAACTTATTACTCTCAGTTTGTGGACACTAATACATGCATGATTTTTTGCTTAAGGTGAGATTAGAAAAATTCTGTTAGACGTTAGTAATTCTTGCATAGTCTTCCTGATAATAAAGATGTGCTACCTGGAGAAATTCAGTATCAGAGCAAATTATATGGGTGTCTTTTTGTCGCTTATGTTTCTCACTGAGCATGCGTCGACTCTCCTACTTATGTTCCCGGTAATGTAATACGATTCAGCTATTAACGTGGCGGATATGTGACACATCCACGTATCCCGTTAACACTGAAGCCTTGGTTTATTAGGACTGCTTGCGTCAGTGCGCAGTATAGTTGTTTCTTCGTAAAAGAACTCTTCTACAAATTCATAATTACATAAAGTTTTCTCGAAAATTGTATTGGATAAAAGAACAATGCAAGAGAAACAGTAAGTGCGGAGGAACACACAGAGAATGGAAAAATAATAATTATATATCATCACAGTTTTCTGCAGTCCTTTTCAACGGAACACCATATTTGACCAGCCTGAAATATCATGGGTCAATTAGTGAAATTTTCAAAAATCTACTAGTGAAATGATAAACTCGCAAGAGGTAAACCTATAAATAACAAACCTTGCATTTACATGTTGTGGAGTGATCCGGTCGCCAGATGTCGCCATTTCTTTTCATCAAGTCGCCAGCCCTACACATATGTTTCCCGTTTATTTTATGTGCTCTTCGTTTCCTGGAGATACCATAAATTTTAAATGAAGATTTTAAAGTTCCATTTTTTTTTCTGAGAAAAGATCAGTGAAAAAAAATATGAGGCACAGGGTTACCTGTTCTGGATAATATTTTCCTCTGCGCTGAATGTGACACAACTTTTCTCGCAACAGGACTGCCAAACATTCAAGTTAATTTGAGGTATCAGTTCACAACTCTCGTAAAATTTAATGGATCGGTTGCCTCTGTGCTCGAATACATCCCGCTAGAAGCAAATTCAAGAATTTTGATTTTTTCAGGAAACCACTCATTTTTCAGGAAAGTCAAGCCGACCGTTTCTCTCAGCTTCTTTTTTTACCGCTTTATGTGAGATTGGAAAGGGCGCCAGATACACACCGGCACCACACATCCACTGGCGGCAGATATACACTTTAAAGGATTGGAAATTTAGATCAAAGATTAAATCATTTATACATGAAACTGTTTAATTAATTTGTACACAGATATCTTGATTATTACATCATATATTGGTTTCGTTAAAATTTCATTTTTTACAACACCATACACTGTGTGGCATTAATCAAAGAACCACTTTTACAAAATGGCGATTTTTCGGTTGTCGAAGATATGCTGATTAAGACTGACACAGAGGTGAAAAGATTCAATGTCAAACATTACAAAATCAAAACGTACCTCATAACAAAACAACTGTTCATAAAGACTATTTCATGTTTTCCCGACTTACCTGAGGCAGTCAGCTGAACTATGACATTGACTGAAATCATAAACAAAACCTAGAATTACAATACTGAGCCTAGAATTCATTTTTTCCTTATTATCAGATTCCTGAGATCCTGTAGCTTCATAGAAATTGGCATAGCTACAGTGAATCAAGCACTACCGGTATTAATTGTACGCAATTTCAAATCAACTCCAGTAAAAGCGTACTTCTCTGGATGTAATGCATTCATTGCGATGCGACAGCATTGCAAACACCTTAAAATGGAACGCTTACTAAAATTGGCCTGTACTACTAATCCGAAGCTTTCGAATTCTAAATAACGAATGTAAAGTGAGCGTCCTAATTCAAACGTACTACATGAACCACAGTTACGAGGTTTCGACGAAAATGTTGCCTCGGCCCTTGTTGCAAGTTTGAAATAACTGACATCGAAATTTTCAAACTGGCAGAAGCAATTGGCAATAGGCGATTATTAATTAGTACCTACCGCTCAGGCTCCGTTATTTCAACTACACCACGAAGAATCATTTGCTGTTTTGGCGCCAGTCAAACAAAACACTCTTCGTAATTTCTCTTATTGACGACTGCTAACCAAAATACCCATAACTATACCATCTCATATGGCACGCCCACCCACAATCAGTACACTTTCTGCCAACTTCCGCGAATATATTTTAGGTGGTGAAGGCTTTAGAACCAGGTTACTGAATATCGTGACTTCATTGGATGATGTCCAAACAAATTACTTTTCTTTCGCACACGTGCACGACCGCCAATACCCAAATCAAATATGGTTGGAATGTTGGATGGAAATAAAAAACAGCACATTATTATTTGAAACTTTCGTTGTCTGAAATCCGATATGAACAGAAACACAAAACAAACGATCACCTCAAACAGGATTAATGAAATTAAAGACAACAGATAAAATCTATGATACAAAAAATTCTATGCGAATACATTCTCGATCACGTACATACCCGAAAAAGAAGTCATCTCTACAAATATAACTTTTCAAATCCCGTAAAACACCAGAACAATAATGCAAATTTCATGTTCAATATAAAAGCAACAGTTGTGACACAAAATAACTGCAATACATAGTTTCAAAAGTACGTCTACCAATGTTTTAGGATACAATAAAACACAATCAGATCCATCAAATACCCGGATGTGAGGAACAAAAAACTGGTGACACCAGACAACCAAAAATAATGAAACTTACAAATACTAACAGGCATAAATCACGACACTTTATAATTATATTCAAATAAAGCAGATAAAACGCACAAATCATGAGACATTTTACACTTATGGAGGCAAACAGCAGAAAGCATGCTTGATGAACAACAACAGAACTGGATGTATGCGCGGAACTATGCTCAGAAAATATGCATCTTGAGTGTTTGATTAAATTTTAAAGAATTTAGCATGTACGGTATGAAATTTCAAGAACGCCCTCCACAGTAACAACCAAAAGTTCGCCAAAAATCATTAACAAATCTACATCTATTTCTCAAAAGTATATGTTAAATAGATATTCCAAATTCTTTGGAAGATCTTGCCCACAACCCTTCTAAAATTTCACTTCTTATGATTTTTTCTACTCCCGCAATATTTTGGATCCAAAGCCTTCATCCCGAACCTTTCAAATACTTACAACGAAAAAAGAAAAATAAAACAGTAAAACACGAAATCTTACCCACTTTATGTCACACCTTTTTAGTATCACTTTTTTTCCGTTTTCGAGGATTCTCATTTTCATTCTCTTTTATATCCACTTCTTTTACAAACGCTTTATTGTTCTCTGCTACCATTTCCGTATCGTTACTATAGTACTGCTTTAGACGCACATGCCACGCAATTGACGAGCAAGCACTTATAGTTCGGAATTGATGGATTATTTTTCGAGGTAGAAAGTAAGCATCATTATCATGCAACTGAAATGAAAGGACCGACAACTATGCAATAATACAATTGCAAACTTCAAAAAAAAAAAAAATGGTTCAAACAGTAGCGGTTAGTTCTCCATCTACATTACTCGTTGTCAAAAATAAAATATTAAGTCAGCAAAAAGTTAGTTCAACATTTAAGAAATAATATAAAATTCACCAAAAATCGTGAATAACGAACACCTTCTCTTCTTAACTGATTGAGTTTTGCCTCCTCAACCCACTGAACGCACTAAAAAAGTGTAAAAATATTAGCACTGACAAAAATTTCAGTAAAACTACCTTGAAACTCGAAATCAGGGAAATACGATTGTACCTGTGACATCGGAGGTTCATAAATGTCTAACTGCAATTCATCAACAATTCTTTCAAAGTCACTTGCATGGAAGCAAATAACATCTTTTACCGCCCTTCTTCCTATTTTACGCCTACAAAAAAGCAAACCTATATAACAACATTCTGCCCTGCACGGCCAAATAATGAAATTCGTCTAATTCAATCAAATTTTACAAGAGTGAATTTCCGGCACAATTAAAAAATTTTTACTGTTCACTTACTTTTTCTTTTCCATCGGTCCATAGATTGACTGAAGCACACCAACTGCAGCTGTTGTACGCCTTTCCAATCCATCACCCACATGATCTGCATGACACGGTGTCCGATCTTCGAAAAAAAACTCACGTGGTTCGCGGCATCTAAAGAAAATTGCATTTCTTGTAAAAACCAACCACAGCAAAGATACAATTGGCAATTTCATTCAAAATGCAAATTCAAAAAATTTTTAGAACCTGTAAGAAGGAGCGTGCAGTCGAGCTGATGTGCTTCGCTTTCGAGTTTTCGATAACAAATCTTCCTTAATCTCGTCAGTCCTTATCATCTATAAAAGTAGTAAAAAAATATGAAATGCATTCTATAAAGCTGCGTTCTTATTCAACATACCTGTTCGCCTGGACGTACCCAAAAAATGGGTCCGTCATCACTATCAGAAGGACTTTCGAGATCTGCACACGACCATTCACCCCAAGGCATTAGAAGCTTTAGCATTGGGAACATTTCCAACCATTCAATTAGTTCCTTGAATACGTGAACAAAATTAGAGTGGCACAAATATTAGAAGTAAACAGTTCAAACATTCGCATAACATGATATAAAGCAAACTTTGAAATAATTCCCACATTCTTCCTGTTTCGTTCCCACCAAACTCAGCGAATGTAATGGTCCATATCTGAAAGAACTTTAAAATCAAATCAACTTATATGCAATGGTTAAGGTGGCATTACAGTTCAATAAAATGACAAACAGCTAATCCAGACAGTCTATCCTCACTACATTTCGTAGCTCTGGAATAGTGGAAACATGTCTGACAGTCAAGTTGGTGGTAGTTTGTTTCACCTGTATTTAACTGTTAAGTACATGACATTTTGTTTCTCAAGAATATTAAAAGCTTCTGGAACATACGTCCAGTAGTACTCCGACCATACTCAACAGCTGTTATTCTCGTACCGTGATGTAACGACTGATGAGGTATTTCTCACTGAGCATCACGAATGGTTCCACAGACATCTCAAAAACAATATCAGTGCTCATAACTGTCATACGCTCACCTAAACGTTCCATGGTGACAAGTCTCCATAACATGACCGTAATAATTCGAAACTGTAGTTGTACTGACACACTGTTTACTGGTGAGAGAACCAATCTTTACTGGCATATGGGGAAACTTCTCGGCAAAATATTCCAAACCATTCTGCAATCAAACACCAGGTTAAGTATTTTTGTAATTTGGATCTAAGAAGCCTAGAAAACTCATACCAAATTTCTTCAGATGTACAAATCAAATAAAACATTTGCTACTATTGTGACCAAGTAATACTTCAAAAAAGTGTTACTAAAAATTTCAAAAGTAATTCCTACCTGGAGGTATTCAGCAGCATTCTCAATAACAGCGATAACAAAGATAGGCGTACTGTCCACTTCAGCCAAGCCGAATGTTACAAACTCGATGGTGAACTCATCCAGTTCAGATCCACTAAAACGCTCTTTAATTTTAGACCAATCTGCCTTAAGCATCGAAGCGCCACCATTTGGATGTGTCTCAACGTGAATGTATTTTCGAAACTAAAATACATCTCTAATTCCACAAAATAAATTTTTATTAAAAAATCGATAAAATATTAAACAGTTTTCGAGAAATAATTAAGGATCAGCAAAAGCTTAGAACATGTAAACAATTTAGATTCCTTCACGAGTAATTCCCATAAAATGAAGACGTTCAAAAAAGGACCTTCTCGGAAATCTTTGGAAGTAGATCATGAAACTTTTTATGTCGTGTCCCAACTTTACTGCCCTGGAGTCCATGCAATGGAGTTTTCGAACAGCCTGCAACATCTGCCGCATTTGCTGTAGGATTTGTGAAACCGTTTGATGACGGAGATCCATGTTTATATTCACGTTTACTGAAAAAACTCGGCCTATAACCCACCTTTCTTACCAAAAAAAAAGACAAGGAAAATGACTATTGATGTATATACAAGCCATGCATTATCTTTTAAAATCATTTCAAAGTTGCATCAAGCTGACAGCAGAGTTGTGTTTGCAACATTTTATTTAGATATTTTTGTACTTGTATTTGTATTGGATGCATTTGCAACTAAGGAATAAAAGAAATGCCTCCCTAGTCCAAATACTTTTAAAATTCGTGCAAAATAATACAAATACAAAAATGTCTAAAGATGTATTAAAAAAATGTGCTACCGCATTAAAGTTTTGTGTCTCTTCAATTTCAGTAATCTTTTACATTTCATTTTAATAACAACATCAAATAGAAAAAGAGAGAATCTCATCATTTACTTTCACAGTCATGCAGTGCTTCAAATATTTACCTTAATTCTTAGGCATAACCACAAAAAAGTAATAAAAACATGAATGGTTTCGCAATTATTACTGAAATATAGATAGATCCAAAAGCACATTGATCTGAGCGAAAATGATACAATTCATGCCATCAACGCATTAAAAAGGCATTTTGCAGATGGCGCAAGAGTAGCGAAAAAAAATGACAAAAATACAAGAAACAAAATATCAGTGAACTAACCACACTCCAGATACTGGACAAGCCGGAGATCCAAGTTCAACAACTCCACCTTCACGATTTTCACCCCATGACACAGAGGAGCCAAAAAACGGAGTCTAAAATAAAATTTACAAAATTTGTGGTTGTAAATCGAAATAACTATCGTAGTTCAAAAACAGAACAGCTACAATTACACCAATGTAAATGAGACATTATCCGAAGTAGGGTTTTCTGAATTCATAAACGACGTCAATTCATTGCCACTAAATTTATCTTCAGGAAGAACATCACTCCTTTCCAAAACCATCTCTCCAATCTCTTGAATTTCTTCAGGTTCCCGATGCAGTTTCTCGTCTAGAACAATTCTTTTCAACCAAGCATAACCAGGAAAATATTTTTCTATCATGCCCAACTTTTTCCATCGATATCAGCCTCGAAATTAAGAATCTGTAGAAAAAGAAAACTACAGCAATGCCAAAAGCTACCGAGAAAATATTTAACACAAAGAAATAACATACCGCTTTCTGAATCAGCAACAATCAATCGACTCGCATTTACATCATCATTATCCACTTCCTGATTAATTCCCATATCCACTTTGGCTTGTTGGATTACACCAGTTTTGATGGAAGGGGCATCCGTTTTACTTTTTACTACTTTCATTATTTTTCTATCATTCCCAATTTTTCTTGGCGAACCACGCCATTTATTTGAAAAGGTACTATCCGATGAATCCTTACTTCCTTCTCTATTACGCCTCACAGGATCACCAGCAATTGTCTCCCGATTTCTAAATATACCATCCAGTTCTTCAAGTTCATCCTTATCGGATGGTTTAAAAGCTTTAATCGTCTTCAACTCTTCTTTTTTCTTCTTATCACTTTCCTTTTTATCAGTTTCAAATAACTTGGAAGTACACTTTTGTTCACTATTCCTTGTGCCAAAGGCATCGCGATCTTCTTCCACAACTGAGTCTCCTTGTACAAACAATTTCTTTTTTTCGGTTTGAAAGCGTGCAGACTTAGCTAACTTGAAACATTTTGGTTTTGACGATAAGTCAGCGAGATCAAGCAGTATTGGATCTAAAGCCATTGGTATGTCCTTCGGCTTGACGATGGAAGAGGTCCCTGGAACGAAAACGACAGTGAAAGTTGTGCTCGTTCTTATAAAATTATACGAATTCGGCTTGGACTTCGATCTCAGCTACCAAACTGCTTCATTCTAGTTCAAAACCCTGATTTTATTTAAAACAGCGGTAAATCCTCAAAAATATCGTTAATTTAGATGTCCTATTAACATGTACCTGACTTCAAGTCGTCCTTGGCAAAAGAAGTGCTGTTGTTTTTAGACCAAAAACTCGACTGTGACATTAGTTGTAAATCATTCGGTGGTGGGGGAGGCGGTGGAGGTGGAGGAACGGCAAGTACTTCAGTAACAACTACACGTTCGCTAAAAATTTCTGATCAAAAATTCTGAATGAAAAAAAACAATGAAAAATCTCAATTCCAAAATTTTAAGCACCATCTGACTAGCTGAGAGCCTTTTAATTAAATGAATGAAAGTTAACAAAAAGTCATAGGATCCTCAGTAGGCTGATCTGACACCACTGTAATATTGAAAGAAAACATACTTTGGAACTGAAGAAAAGCTGAAAGGAGGACAAACTCCAAAGCCAGAATCAGCTGACCAAGCAGGACCTTGAAAAATTCCAGTAGTACGGTTGTTCCTCTGTGTATTCATATACATAGGAAGGGTAGTTGATGTGGAGGAAGGCTGCATCATCAGAAATGGTTGTCCATGTACCATAGGCAAGGAACCGTAACAAGGTATCTGTGGTGTGCCACCGCTGCCTAGAATGTGTGCATTCAGTGACAAGTAAGTGGATACTACAATAAATGAAGGCGTATTTTGTATCATCACCACAAACAATCTTCTGATGTATTCAACAAACCTCATACACACAAACTGACTCCTAATTTACATGAAAAACTGGAATCATGTTGTGGCCACAAATCGAGTAATGCATGTTAAAGGTTTATTAATATTTCTCAGGTGCGTTGTATATCACTCTAAACTCTGATTTTTTCGTGATTGCAATGCATGGAGAAAAAAAGTAAAAAGATTACAGACCAGGATATCCTCCAAGACCTGCACTGCCGGAATAGTTCGATTTACATAAATTAACCGTAGGCAAGATATTTACTGGACTTCGATCTCTTGTTAATGTTGGCTTGATGATCGGTTTTATACTTACAGACTTTTCTGTGACTACTGGAGATGATGACCGAGAATCGGATGATTTTGGAGGATACGGTGGAGTATGTGGGCCACGCCTTGTCCTGAAAACATTTCTGCATCAAATTTGTCTTGTGGTTGTTAAAATCATTGTAAAAAAAAACAACTTACCGTTCAGTGGAAACCGAATAGCCTATTGCAATACTAGCTACCCCACTTGAGCAGCTAGAACCAGAATTTGTTGCGAGAGAGCCATTACCACCAATATTTGATTGATTTGGTGTCTAAACACAAGATATTTTAACAGCACTAAAAAAAACACGCGGCAAACTGCCCAGTTGCAGAAGCAATAAAGAAAGGTTTGTCTGATATTCTCGGAGCAATTTACGTTAAATAGAAAAAAGAGAGCGCTAACATCATCACTTGGCAATAAACGACTATCATCAGAATTTGGAGGCTTGGCCGGACTAGGCCAAACTTTCCCCATAGCAAATGGAGGTTTAGGTGGTGGTGGACAGCGATACAGAGCATCCGTTATGAATGAATCATTCTGCCCATGCACCTGGAATAAAAATTTATGACAAACCCATCTTAACTTGAGACTCGTCAATGTGAATAAGTCAACTCAAATTATTCCGACCAAATCTTAACTTTTATAGCAATCTGTTCAAAAATTTCATCACATAAATATATACAAAGAGATAACGACCATACAACCTCAGGAACTTTAACTGCGGCTGCAGATTTCACTTTACGTTGCATATCCATTGTTGAGTCCTTGGAGCTGTCCTTAAATTTCTTAACTGTATAAATTATAAAGTGCTGGAGATAGCACTTTTCGTGATCAAGAACAAACAAATGGGATGGCAGATGAATTGAACAAAAACTTCGATTTTCAAATCAAAAACAAAACAGTACTTTCCTAGGTGCCTTGAAAATTCCTCAATTTTCACGATCTGATTTTATTTCTGTTGTCTTGCTTACTTTTCAAAAAGAACCAACCATGAACAAACATTATAAAATACACAACGCACTGCAGAATTCCATAAAAGAATACTACCTTCATTTTCTCGAGAGTTACTTGATCAGACAACATAACATTACGAATCGGTATTAGCAACCATATCAAAACCACAGATCATTATTTCAACAGTGTGTAACACATTGAATCGTGTCATTTTCACATTTCCACTTTCTCTTTATTACTCGCCGCTCAAAAATTTGTACTATTTGTGCTCCAATCTACCTTAAAAATTTCTTTCATCTACGCAAATTACACTCCAGTTTCAACCCCAAGTTCACAAACCATCTGCATCCCACCCCCACCGCAATAACACAACCAACCGCATCACCTCAACCTACTGAACAGTAGCACTTAGCATCAAGGTTTTCCATTAGAACTGTAAAAATTTTGACCGTAGTCAAAACAATCGTTACAAGATATTAAACAATTTCAGGAACACACAAGCATCATTATTATAATTTGGGAGGATCCGGGACGAGGCTGGCTGTCTTTCTTGGGACAAATGACATGGAAGTGTGCTAAAGATGGGATTGTTCGGAGGAATACGGGATATGGTATTATCATATGTGTGGAATTTCATAGGATTCCGAATAATTAATACTACACAAACCCCGCCCCAACCGCCCACCGACTATTCCTGCGATGAGTGTTTGCTACACATAGCGACGCACCGTCCCTAGTTCAACCGTCCGAAACAGTCTATTGCAATGCGGTCTTGTAGCGGAGAAGTGGGCTTCATTAAATCATGTGCACATGTTTTTAGGGTGGAGGAGTTGGGGTCGCGGATTAGGTGTTTTTGTAGTTCAGTTGTGTGGTTCTTGGCGTAGTGATCTTGAATTAAATGCGGAAAAGCAATAGTAACAGAAAAAATTGCTTTAGGACTTTCAAACAAAGGAGTTCTGCAAGGAATTTTGGACAAAGTGGTGGCACTGTCTGTTATAATTTTAGGAGGCCGTCGTTCAACTAATATCCTTGGTGTAGCAGAAGCAGTATTACGGTGATGGGTGAGCCGGTAGCGAAGCGCTGCAAGACGGATAACGAAACAAATGGTGATAATTCGAAGGTGACTGAAACTCTGTTTTTCGTTTTGTGATTTCAAGACCTGACTTTAATTAAGGATCGTTGTGGATTAGTTTAAGTTTAGCTTTAAGTTGCTCATCAAGCGGAAGTGTGTAGAGAGCAGCTTTGGCTCTTTTACTCTATCCTGGAATTTTAAATCGGTTCATGAAAAAAGGGATACTTTTACCTTTGATTACAAAAGGAAAATGCAGTAGTTGGTTCGCATTTTTTTTTCTCACAGTGTTTCGTTTTTGTGATTTTTATTTAAAAGTTTTCAATCTTTTCAGTTTTCCGGAATTGTGAGTTTTTTAAGAATCTCTGAGTTTTCCTAGTGCTTTTTTTGTTTTTGGACGGTGCCAAAAATTTCTGCTCAACTTTCAAAGGTCCACTCTTGGTGCTACTAAAAAGAATAGATATACTGGAACAGTTTCGTACCAATTTATTGTGTTTTACTGATCACACACTGGATGACACTGAGACATCCTAGATTGTTGCTCGCATCATTTCAAACATCACTTGAATCCATCTTCCGTCGACATATTTCCTGTCTGTACAATGTGTATCATCTCTCCATAGCGTAAATCATATACTGTTTTTGAAGCATGTCTATGATTCCTTTTTGCATTGTGAATGGCCATAATTCTTTCTGCATGTGCTTTTAGGGGGGTGATTATGATGCTGCCACGCAAAAAATTCTGGAACAGATTGATCAAGTACAGAGTGAAATAGATTCATTGAATGAGAAAGCAAGCGAGGAAATATTAAAGGCTAGTTTTCGTGCTGTTCCTATTGGTTTGCTCTTATCAAAAGTTTTATGAAAAATTAAAGAGTCAAATACAGAGCGATTCTGACGTAATGCATCTGCATCTTAGTCGGCGTACGCGTTTTTTAGAACGAATTGCATCTCATAGCTGTTCTATTTGATCTCAATTTGATTTGCTCTAAGGGTTGGACCTCTATTCCTGATCAGAATAGTGACTTCGTGTCGGAATTGTTTGGTAGCACATCATTGGTGTTCAGTTGCTGTTTTTTTAAGTGGTTATCCATGTAGCGTTGCGGTTTAGTTTTTTAAAATCTTGTACGAAAACTCGAACTTTAAAGGTTGAACAGAAGTACAACTCTCTACGAAAGCCGTTTTTCGATAAGCGCAACGACCTTGTACGCGATATTCCAAATTTTTGGGTCACTGCAGTAAGTTTTCCGAAATAATTATGTGTCGTAGAAATGAAACTGTTGCATAACGGCACAAAGTGATAAAGCTTAAATGGAAGTTTTATAATCCACATTGCTTGGCAATGTTTCTAATACTGAAATATCAATGCTGCACAGTGATGAAGAAATACTTTGTAGCTGGTCGTGCAAAATACCATTTGAAACACCGATTCAATTAACAAAGGTTTGGGAAAATCAGGGTGTACCATACTGTTCTGACACGTTAATTGTGAATTTCTAATGATCATTTAAAGAAAAATAAGTTTTGTTCGTTTCTAGTTTGTCAACCACCCAAATATCAGTGCAATATTGGATGAAGAAGAAGAAGAATGTCTGCATTATCTTACTACAGTTGAAGTTTGTCTTTAATGAATTCTGCGACTGCCATTTATTGTTGAATTTAATTGCACTCTGTTATTCCTTCACTAAAGTTGGGGTTTTCTCACATTTTTTGAAACTTCAAGTACAGTTGTCTGAAAGTGTGTCATCCCATTTGGTTTCTACTGAACACGTCTAGTAAACTTTATATGTAATTTGCTAAACGTACATTATTTATAAATGATGAAAAAATGACATTCCAATGAATTTATACTACAATTGGTTCTTGTAGGTAGAAGAGTTTGATGATATCAAGTCTGGATATAGAATTAAGTTGACATTTGATGAAAATCCATTTTTCGAAAATACAGAGCTTGTCAAGGAATTTTTCCTCGGTGATTTTGAACCGACAAGTACCACAACTGTCATCAAGTGGAAGCCGGATAATGATCTCCTGAATAAAGTATGCAATTTTTTTCTTAACGTTTGTCTTGCTAGGTTGCGGGGTCCGCTACTGTGGATCGTCTTCGTTAGTCCGGCTCCATAAATGGAATTTGTGTTCCATTGACCATGTTTAGTTTCAACAAAATTTTTAAAAAATTTCTGAAATGTTTTGAGAATCATTTGATTACAATATACCCCAAATATCAATGTCATTCCTTGTTATTAGCCATTGGACGGAAGGCGATCATTATATTTTCTTATCTTAAGTGATTTCTGTTGTACTTTTTGCCCATTTCGTCCAGGTGGCAGCTATTTTTATTGCGGAGAATTCTTTCGTACGGCCATTGTCAGATTGTTGAGCCAAGGTATTTAAAACTGTAGCATCTCATTGTTCATGCAACTATCTTTGCCCAACGGACTAGTCGCTAAGGTTTGTGGCAGTGATAACGTATTTGGGGATTGAATCCTTGCATGTGTATCGTATCAATCTCTCGACATGCGGATTTATCCATTACACTATGAATCCGCTTTGAATAAAGTATGCAATGTTTCTTCAAAATGTTTGTTTATATGTGAAGTTTCTTTGTTCATCAACAGCAAAGACCATTTTTCTTTAAGGTGAAAAGCAAGAGTCAGAGTAGCGGTGATACAACGCCGGCGCCACGTTCATTTTTTGCTTGGCTGTCAGATAATCAAGATCCAAGTAACGACGAAATTGCCGAAGTAGATTCTAGTTTCGAACACATTCAGAAATAGCAGTTTATTTTCATTTTAACAATGTTGTTTTCTTACATTCTTATTTGAAATTCAAACTGCAACTATCAGACTTTGTTGTTTGGTATTGATTTTTTTATAGCACTAATTAGTGTATCTAATATTTGTTGTAGCTTATCAAAGACGATCTTTGGCCAAATCCACTACAGTATTTTTTGGTACCGGAAATGGATGAAAATGCAGGGGTTTCGGGCGATGATGATAATTTTGATGATATTTTTGAAGAAGCCGATGATGCTGGAGATGATAATGAAGATTAAATGGAGGTAAATAATTGGGGTAGACCATATGCTTTTTCAGTTTTTGAAAACAGATTTTTGTATTTTGTAAGAAATTTAATTTATTATTGCAGATCCGCATTTGGGAAAGCTGTCCGCACAGTGTGGCGCATAAATTCGAATGGTTTCATTAGTCGATATTTTTTTGCCAGTAAGTGGTGATAAATCGCCTGTGAGTAACAGTAGCGCACTATGTTTTCTCGAATTTTGTCGTGAGATGGAAACTTTTGTTTTGAATGTAGAAAAGATTTGGTTTTGAAAGGAGAAGTTGTTTTATCAACTAGTTTCATCCGGGCTTCATTCTTTGTCTTCCATTTCATGTTGTTCAAGTAGTGCGCTACTGCTTGTTCAGTTGGTCGGTCAAATCCTGTCTGTATAAGGGTCTGGCGGTATGATTGCTTTTGCGACTATATTCGTTAGCCAGCGAGTCAATATAAGCATGCTAGTGCGTTGTGATGTGCCTCTGTGTATGTGTTTCGGTGTGCATCTGTATGTATGTGTCTGTTCTCGCATTTAAATCACAAAGTTTCCTTGTTTTCCTGTGGTTTTTTTTTTCTGTCTAGACCATGTGTTATCATTTTGGTCACTTTTTTTCTTTCAATAAGTTAATAGTAAATGATCGTTTATCGTTCTGCACTCGCAGCTCAGATATCAGTTTAACTGTAGAGTAAAATTTCAGTTTCCAATTTTCTGACAGAAGCGTAACAGTACGTTATATCGTGTGAGCATAAATTTAAATCTAAACTGTTAAAACCAGACATTTCTAGATTTGTCGGTGATGTCTGAAAGGGTGTGAGCTAGCATATTATGTGTGCGGAGTGAACAAATTGTATTTGCTTGCCGGTTATTGTTGTTTTTGAGAATTTTATTATTATTGGAAACTATTGTTCTTTTTTCTAAACTGATGTTGTTTATCATTAAATGAAGGCTTTTCTGAAGTTGGTGTGCAGTAAGTGACATGTCTCAACTTTTTAGGTCCAAAATTTCGGTGGTATTAGGATTTGTGAACTGAAGCGAACTGAACCCCAAGTTTCTTTATCGGTAGTGTGTTTAATTTGATTTTATCATGCAAGAGGTGCTGCCTACTATAGTTTTATATATCCCATATTAATTTATATTAAATGGCCCCATGATACTTTGTGACCTCCGACTTCGTTTTTGAACGGATCATATGTTTAAAACTTCGTTAAGAAAATGACACTGAATTATTGTACATTTGTTAAATTTGTCAACATTTTTTGTCCCTTCATGTGTGTACGACCAAGCACTGCTTGTTTCATGCGCGCTTTGAAAAATGTTCTCATTCTTGAAAATTTTCTATTTGAATGTGGACTGTTATTGCTGTTTACATGTTTTTGTCAAAATACGTTTTTTCTAAATTGCAAACTTTTGCAAATAGAGGAAAGAGCATTTTGTGTTTCAGTTAAATTCATATATTGTTAATTATTGTTAATTTGTCCTTACTATCCGTTTTCCATGTTTTCCTATGAAACAAGATTTTCCAATTATGAAGTCGTAATATTTCCTTGTTATTTTTTTTGTAGCAAAAAAATTCAAGCCTGGTTTATATTCTTGGCTGCTGTTTATGCGTTTCAATTTTTCCGAGAGTTACATTTAAAACAGTGCTGACTTACATATCATTGCTACAGTAGGATTTTGGATCCTTGAATCATATGAATTTCTGTGAGGCTGAGAATCTAACTCAAAGATTTTAATGTAATCTGATTGCAAAACTGTATTGCATATTACAAATTTTATATGCTTGCTGATTAAAAAGCCCCACGAATAATGCGGATTTCAGAATGCTTTGTTGTGTTAATGCGTGTTATCTCCCGATGGCAGAGCTAGCTGTTTTCGTCCATTTTACTCCAATTTAGTAGGCTTACCTCAGTTTTTGAAGCATAAGTGCTTACAGTTCGTAAACTGAGGTTTACTTAGGGCTTGTTGCTTTTACGGAAAGTTAGATTGTTTGTTTATCCAGACATGTTCAACATAGGTTAATTGCGGTGAGTTCTAGTCCCTGCTTTATTGACTTTTTCCACCTTATTCGTAAGTCATCGTCATGGCTTGACTTGATGGACGAAGGATTAAATCCTTGTTTGGCTGAACATATTAAATGACGTTTGTTTGTTTGAACATGTGAAATGATGTCCGCAATGATCTCGTTTATATGGTGTTGGGAATGGCTTGTAGTCGTGGATACTATCAAATCCAAACCGTAATGCGGTTTCAGTTCTTCCACCTGGTCTTGGGAATACAACAATCAATAGTTCTTTTCTTCCAAAAGCAGATGGTGAGAGAGGTTTTTTTAAGAATGCTGATGAGCGGCACTTGCAAAATAGGTTTCACAGGTCGGCGTCCATTATTGGAAGAACTGAAGGAACCGGAAGATGAGGAAGACGGCAATGAAATGGATGAACACAATCACTACAGCGATTGCAATGAACTTGGCTGAAATAAAACGAATCGCTCAGGAGCGCGCTTCATGCAGATCTTTCATTCATCAAATCGCTAAAGTTCGGAATGGAACTGCTGGCCGATAATAATAAGGTCGGCGTTAATGGTATAGTGTGCTTATATGGATCTTCCTTCAGATAAATTTGCCGGTGAATCCTTCAATGTTGTCCATTGGTACTTTTCAAACCGTAAGCTCCAAGTCAAATTTACATATTTTTGATAAGTCTTGCACAATATTTCATATCATTCTACACTATTTCCTCAATCTCCTAATATACTATGTTCTAGCTTTATATAAAGGAAACTGCTAATAAAAAGTGCCTTAATCAAGAATTACATTTTTTGACACTATGAAATTTATTTAAAAATATTTATAAAATTTATTTATGAAACTATTAAATTTGACACAAAAAACTTATGTCTCGAAAACTCAGATTTTCTCCAAATCTGGAATTATTTTTCAGCTAAAGAGCAGTCGTAGGCAGTAGTTGTTAAAGGAAACAGGAACTTCCACGGAGAATTTAGTTTTCTTCGAGTATAAAATATGAAAACTATACAGAATAAAGAATGTAGAATGATCCGATATTTCTGTTGATTTCAACACAAGTAGTTAGCATAAAATAGCATTACACATCCCTAACAAAAGCAAATGAAATCCCCAAAAAAATTGTTCATTGTATAGCCAATAGAAATGCTTGGTACTGTACTGATACCGGCATCCTTGTCACAGTTATTTCACATGCGTTTGCTGGTTATTCTGGATGTATTCGTGAAGGATCTGAGGGAAAAAGTAATGTTGGATTCATGATTAACCAAAGAAAACAATTCTTATTTACAACTTCTCACGAAATAAATAACTGAAGCCACGAATTAAAACATTGAGTTTCAAGACTAGATAAACTTACTTTTACTACTTCTTCCAAATTCAGTACTTCGATGTGCTCTTTTTCATACCGCTCCTCAGCCTGTTTTAACTGTTCTTGAAGTAACTGAAAAACACATAAAAGTTATGGAAAGGAGAATCTACCATTGAGTAAAACATCTGAGAAAATGAGTTAAACGATTGATGTTACTTGTAACGAGTTTCATTCAATAGCAAAATCGGAAAGTGCTACAAAAATATACTTCGATGAGTTCTTTTTCATTCAGCGATGAAACCAAAGCTTGTTCGTCAAATACGTTTGATCCAAGACAATCTAAATTACCTAAAATCCAGAAACACTAACTGTTGGGCAAGACAGGACACTTACTACGCTCGCGTTTCATCTCTCTCGCAATAACTCTCAGTTAGGACAGAAATAAAAGGCGAATGGTATGTTCAGTTCAAAGCTGGAAGTATTCCAAATTTTTTAGATAATAAAGATGCTACAATGTCTTAACTATCAAAACTTCACAGTAGTGAAATACATACTGCCACTCTGAATTTGCAAAACTGTAGCTCGTAAAGCTTTGACGATGTCCTTACGCTCAATTTTGCGTGCAATCTCCTCGTCCACCTTTATCCTAAAATTTATTGAGGCTTATCAATGTGCTGTGTCCAGTTCAAAGCTGGAAGTATTCCAAATGTTTTAGATACTATAACAAATTTACAAGCAAACAGCATGAATTCAATATACTAAAAATTGTGAGGAACACAGCTTACTAACCTGCATTCATTGAGGACACGCTGAGTATTTTCCAATTCTGCAGTAAGATGAATGTTCTTCGCAATTTCTTCATCCACTCGATTGCGCAACATTTCAATTTAAATAAGAATTTACAAATTTCGAAAATATTATATAAGATTATTCGGGTAAAACTAATATTGGAAAGAACCAACAAAAACAAAAAAAAACTTATCTCTCCATTCTTTTTTTCGCACGCTTTACGTAACAACTCATTTTCCCGCTTAGCTGATTGCTGCGCAGCCTGGTAATCAGCTCGAATCGAAACGACTGTTTCGACTGGGTCTTCTGAAAAGCCGTCTTTCAAGTTTTAGAAATTGTAATTTTTAAATTGCAAACAAGGGCTTCAGATAAAAAAGTTTTCCTGTACATGAACATCGCAATGAGGGATGGGAGTGCATCTACAGTGCTCTTGCTAAGATCCAAAGTATGCTTAACTTCGTCAAACAGGCTTTAAAATAACTTAGCTCTTCTAAAGATTACCAGGGAAAGGATGCATTGAATCAATTGTACTGCTGGCTAATGATGATTTCGCAGTGCTCTGCATGAGAATATCAATGTTTCGACCAACGCCATCACCTGACATCAAATTCCAACTATTGTTAGACAGAGGGATACTTTCAGCATCCTTAGTCGTTGTGTCAGCTACAGCAGTAGTGTTTTCGGCAATGATGCAATTGTGGTTACCAATTTCTATATCAAATAGAGGTATTTCTGAACCAGTTCCCAGAGATATTGAATGAACTGCATCTATCACACTACCAATTACCTGGAACTGATAATTTTAAGATCGCAAAAGCAGCGATTCAGAAATGCATGTAGTATAATGAACGAAACTACACCAACACTCTGTAGTTGTTACCTGTAAAACTGTACGATAGCATACACCAGGTAAAAAGAAACTGAAGGCTGGAAAAATGAGTATAACAAATTGCGTCTAAGACATGAAAAAAAGGAAAGAAGGCAATGTAGCAACACACTGAGGCAAGAAAAAGGAGTGAATCTTCCGCAACAGCTAGACAAAATCTTTTAGGTAAGATTGAATCCACGAAAATTCATCCCATGTGGAAATGTATGTAGCTGGTATCTGCTGTACTACTGCTACCAATTTAACCATTCGCTACAAATAGTACACAAAGGCACCGTATTGGTTAATGGTACCGACATAAGCCACAATTTCAAAAAGAGCAAGCAAACGTAAAATAGGATCAAAAAAAGTTACTCTAGAGACTTTACATTTAGACGCACCTAAAGAGTATAATACACTTTCCTTTTAGACCTCAGAATATTTCGAAGTTATAAAGCATTATAAAAATTTAGATTTTTATGATCGAAATTAAATAATGCTGCAAGAAAACCAAACCTCAAAATCATCATCGACCAGAGAATTGATGTCGTAACTAGTTATACCATTTTGTGCATTAAGGTTAAGTTGCCTTTGGCATACATGATTGGCATTCATCTTATATTATTGATGTTATCTGAAACACATCATTTCACCGTTTGAACCTAGCATACTGTAGAGTTCATCTAAATCGCGATACAGAGCAATAATATTATGAATGCGAACATCAATACAGATACTACGAACAGCCGAATAAAATCTAACAAGCAAAGAACGATCATCATTGAGGGATAAAAGAGTTCCGTTCTTATCAAACAGTATTATCGTCGGAGAGATAATCTTTGAAATGGCATCAATTGAAACAAACTTTTGATGCACGAATAGAATTCGGAGAGGTTCACGCAACAAATTTATCACTCGAAACAACTTATCTTTCATCACTGCAGCATATCTTAATTACGGCTGTCTCAGATAATAGAGTCATGTGATAAATTACAAAGCGGCATTTC
>JABVXS010000633.1:0-26420 GCA_013365335.1 Madathamugadia hiepei
ATTTCTTTAAAATACGCAACCAATCAGCAAGCAGAAAAAAAAACCAGTGTCTCAAATCCTATGGAAACATCACAGATAGAGAGTGTTCGATTAGCTCATATTATTGCTAATATGGATGATTGGGTAGAAGATATCACATATATATATATATGTATACATATAGGAGATGCAGAGTTCAGTGACCATTTAAGTAGCGTTTTATTAACCAGAGTGTTGTTGATTTCATTTAGAAACCTAAACTGGTTTTCAATAACTTTGTATGGACATTGATTTTTTTTCAATATGTATTGAATACGTTTTCTTTTTTCAGGCGAGAAAACACAGCCGATTGTAATAAATACTGTGAAACATCAACTTCATCAAAAAGGTGGTAATCGTCGAAACTGCAATACCACTGAACCTGTGCCTCTTGCGCATAAGGTTTCAACGCACGCTACTACTTTTGTCTAAATTTCATGCTAGGTTTACGTTTTTGGGCTGATAGAGTCAACTTCTACTCTTTTCAAGCAAAGCGACATGTTTCACGTATTGCGGAACTTCTCGCGAAATAATTTATACATATGTAGCGCATTTAGTTACAATGAGTGGATTTGTGGAAATTATATTTGAAAGTATCTCTTCTTGTATTTAAAACTTTCCAAAGCAGTTTTAAAAATACTTTTTTCACTCATTGCACTCATTGCTAATTAAAATTCTGTTTTGATTCTCTTAACTTAATTTGATTCTTAAATTATCTTTCTACAACTTTGGAATAACTCGTTATTTTGGCTAAAAATATACGTTCAGTTTGGAATACTCTTTTTTTCGTACGATTCGTAATAAATATCCAAAGATTGCTGTCTCCTATGAAACTGATATGCTTATGATGTTGTATCTTAGAACAAAAATTCTTTCTAGATTTGCATCGATTTTATATGTATCTTTTTCGTTCCATGTGACACTTTTTACATTCGTAATTTAATTTTTCAAAAAAAGAAAAAAAAATTTCTGTATTGAGAAATTTCTTTTTTTATTCCATGTAATTTTGATCTTTTTTCTTCAAATTTTCGATTCTGAATCTATTGCCTTCTTTGCTGCCGTCATTGTTTGTTGTTGGTTGTTGATAAGCTTTAAAGCCTTTTTTCGCTTTCAGTCATATGTCCTCTAGTCATTTTCATGCCTTTTCAGCATTTGTACGACCAATCTCATATCGTTTTACGGATTCGTGTTTTAATTTTCCAAAAATAAAAATAAAAATTTCTTTATTTATTCCATGTAATTTTGATCATTTTTCTTTAAATTTTCCATTGTACTGCATTTTAAATGAATAAATAGTTGCTTTCTGAACACTCTTTTGTTATTAGCATAATAACGAATGTTATTACATATTTCGTACATTTACAAAATCCAAGGGAACCAATGCATCGGTCGCTGAACATGAATTTGAATTTGTGATCGGGTATTGTCTTCCGAAATCTTTAGGTGCTTCAGTGAAAGAAACATGATTTTAGGATCAAAATGGAAACTGTATAAGCGAAATGGAAGCTGACAAGGGTGAACCTAACACCGTAGGGGTAGTCCTTGAGCGGCAAATGGAGGGACGGTTGAACAACCAGGCAACAAATGTGGTTTCGTTGCAGGCTATGGCAAAAGGAACATTGGCAAGGAAAAGGTTTGCCTGTTCGATAAGGTACTGTATTTTATTGCTAATTTTTAATAAATTATTACTCTGTAATGTCATTATCAATCACCCCATCTGTGGAATTGCTATAATAGTAAGACATCACTGAGTTTTGCAATTATTTCTAATTAAGGATTTTCTTTTACCATATGTATTACAAGTAATAGCTAAATGTTGTAAAATGGAAATTGTAGACTTGCTGAAAACTTCTGGAATTAATTTATAGGCTTTTATTTATGCAGCAAATTGAAAATAATTTGCAGTTTATAGCTTTATTTTTCAGGAAAGATTTTGATGATTTATTCGGTGCTTTTGTGCATATGGAAAAAGAAAAAGAATTAGCTGATTGTAAAGACGTGTTACAATTAGGTCTTCTTTTTATCCGGATTTTCGAACAACCATGTGATAATCAGGTAAAGCAATGATCAGGTTTTACTACTGTTGAAACTTAATTTTATATTCAACTCAAAAATGTTGCGATAATTTCATGTATATTGGTGGGATTTCATTTGTCATTTGTCGGTTACTTCGAGAACACTGCAGTTTGAGTTCTTCGCATTTACTGTTGTATTAGTATGTAAAAAATTTGTTTAATTTCAGCTTGATTTGCCAGCAGCTACTTTTATTACATAATATTTGCTATTCAGATAAATATTGTTGAATTAGTATGTTCTAATTAATCTTATTTTTAGAGGCTTTGTCAGTTGTGTCGTTGTATGATATTAAGCATGTCCTCATGTAATGTTCAAAAATCATTCGCTTCCCTTCTGTTGTCCAAAAACCATCTTCAAGCAGCGAATCGCTTCATTATCTCCATATATTCTTTGGTTCCTTCGGTTATTAATAAGCTTCAGGTCAGGTTTGTGAATGTCGGATCAAGATTCTAACATGGTAATATGCTCGTAAAAGTGCTTCATATCCATAATATCTTTCGTATTTGTCTGTAAAAAGAACAAGTTATTCAATTTTGTATGTGTTTCAGGTTGAAAAAATTTCGGATGGAAAAATGATATCTTTGTTTATTCATTTTTTAATTACATTTTCAAGCGCCAATAGTTGGGCTTTTGTCCGAAATAATGCCGAAATCTGCAGTGTTTTGAATCAGCTTGCAAATAAAGCTCTCATTGCAACAGTTGGTGAAGATTTTCGGTACATTCAATTTTCGGTTCGTCTAATTTTTTTTGACAGAAAATTTAGTATCAAAAGCATCAATGGGATTATTTCGGCCGTGAAAAAAATTTTCATTCCGTATTTTTATATTTTGGTTTTTATATTTCCCTCTATATATTATAGTAAAATGCTTTGCAGCAACTGTTAAGCCGAATTGCATCGAGCGGAAGACTTGCGCTAGGTGCTAGCGCATTTAATGGGTTGTTTAATATATTATTCAGGTAGTGAACTATTTCATTTTGTGTTTTGTTATCATCTAACTACGCATTAATATCTTTGAGTGAAGAAAAAGATAAAAATCAGTTATAAAATTTTCAGAATATTAAAAAACAATCATTTCAATTTGCATACGTTCAACTTGTTTCTGGAACACTGCCTTACTTCTCCGACTCTACTTATTCATCTTTCTGCAGCTGTACGTTTGCTTTATGTGCTTAAAATATGCTTGTTTTTAAATTGCTTTTGAAATGATTTTAAAATTTCTTACAGAACATTGATTTGCTTGTGGAGAATAAGATGTTTGAAAAAGCTATAGCTATTTTAACGGAAAATCCGGTTTTGCCGGATAGCTGGGGTGGTAACCAAAGCTTATTTCTTCTTTCCAATCTAATCCATTTGAGCTATCTCGATCGGCATGTATGTTTTTTACTCTTAATATTTATATTTGAAGATATAAGTAATACACCGTTTGTTTTAAATCAGTACATCTATGGTGGTAGGCGAAATTTTTAGGAGGAAAATCAGTATCGAAAAATGTAGGACTAAATGGTTATATCTAAGACTTTTTCTAAAAATTATTTTATTGTTTAGTTCTAGTCAATAATTTTCAGAGCTTGGTGGAATATTTGATAGACTGGACAGATGTGATGAACAAATTGCTGACAAGATGTGATCAACTTGTTGCAAAGAAGAAAAGTAGTCGCAGCCATTGGCATCCTATCTTTGGATGGTATTCGGAAACACTGGACCGCAGGTGTTTTAAAATTGGGGTTGTTGATTTTTTTCAGTTTATAAACAAATTTCTGGTGAATTTTTGGGGTCAGTCATACTTTATTTTGGTTATTGCTGTTCAATGAATAATTATGCAATAAAAAAGCACTTTGCAGCACCGAAGGTTCTTTGCCTCTTGTTGTGCGTCAGTTGCAGTACCTGTGGTCAAAACCAATAGTAACCTGTTTATTTGGTCAATTATTACGTTGTAGCTCTGAAAAGCAGTCATTGTTTCAAACATCCCAATCAGTTGTTGTGCAAAATGACCTTGCCAGATCAATTCAAAGTAATGTTTTACTGCATGAAGTCATTTTGGTTTCAGTTCATCAAATGTTTACTAATAACATAAAACTTGTTTGCGGATTTGCAAATTCAAATTATTCAGAACTTTGGAAAAAATTCAATAAAATTCGTGCAGAAGCGCAAGCAAATGAGGTCGCTCAACAGCTGCCGGCATTATCAATAACTGCGGTTGTATGCCAACTTTATCAAAATGCTTTACTTACTTTAAATTCACTGCATACTAACATATTATCTGGTAAAACTTTTACTGGATTTATTGAAAATAAGAGAAACATATTTGGATTTTTGATTTATTTTAATTGTGAAAAGACTTGTGTTCTAAGACATATCTTGATAAAATTTAGGTTTATGTCGAGAAGACTTTCTTCTTCCACTTTTATGGGAACATATTGTTAGCTTGTCGCCAGCTGACAATGGGTTATCTCACGTTATCGCATTGGTTGCTTCGCATTCCCCAAAAATTACGCATTTTGCCCCAATTGTCCTGTTTGCTAATTGTGCTGTTTCGGTCATTTCGTAAGTTTCTATTTATCCGATGAAAGAAAAGTATCAGGGGAGATTCTGCACAATTTTTGATGATCATCTTTTGATGTTGATTTGGAGAAATTATCATGCAGTCAATACCGTTCACTTGCAGTAATACTTCGCGATGTCGAGAAAGCATCTGTAATGCTATCACTTTTATTTTTCAGCTTTTGAAATACAAATTATGAAACTTGTCAAGTTTCTCGTTTCAGGATTCTTGACGAAGAAGAAATGTATGAGCAAGGTGGTCCATTCACGCTTGATCAATTATGTGCTATGGCTAAATTTTGCAATTTGTTTTGTTTCCGTGTGATTTGGAACTCTTATATCGGTTTGTACTGATTTTTATGCGTTGAAATTCATCGATAACTGCAAAATTCTTTGTGATTTATGCAGCATTTTGCATTTGTGAATAATGCTCAAGTTTTTTTCATGGTTTTCAGATTTACAGCAAATCTCGTCTTGTCCATTATTTTCTTCCATTTACCAGCTTTGTATGTTACTATATAATCGTGATTGTCGAAGACCTTTTGCAAAAGACCATAAATTCTGGATTGCACCGTAAGTATTTACTATCAAAACTATTGATATCGGAAGTTGTACCTCCGTGTTATATGATTTCAAAAAGCATAATTATTTTTTCAGAGACGTCAAAAGTTCAGTTATAATGAATGAATTTGAAAAGAAAACTGAACGTGCTCTTTTTCTGATGTCTCGCATGAGCCATTTAGTTGCCTTATATGATCGAATAGTTTTGTTCAGGTGTGTGTGTAATGCTTTTTCTTATTTTAAATATAATTTTTGCTTTACAAAATTAACTGAGAATTCAAAGGCAGAAAATTGAAAAATTGTGCGTCATTTGTTATTTTTTGGTGAATCATTACGAGATTCTATAAGCAGTAGTCGTAGATAAGAAAATACTCCAAACTTTTGACTCCTTGAAAAACACCAACCAATAGGTCAAGTAATTTTTTAATTATGAACTATTTGAGTAGTCGGTACTGTGAATATAATGCCAGCTACTCAAAAGGAACATGATATACCTTTCATAAGTTCATTTCCTAACCGTTGTGGCATCATTGGATTACTCTTCGTAGATTGAATTTTAATTGCTTCAGGAAGTATGTCGCAATGGAAAAGGAAAGTATGGAAGGGACTCCAAGTACGATGATAACAGTAGAAAGAAATAAACTTCTCGATGATGGTTATCGCCAATTATCATTACTATCACCCGCTGCGCTCAAAGCAACCATTCGTGTTAAATTCATTAATCAGCAGGTCCTTTACCAAACTTATCATGTCAAAATGCTGTTCTATTGCACATTATTCCAGAATATTCAATAACATCTTGTGATTATCATCTTAACTTTTTTTCAGGGGTTAGATGAAGCGGGTATTGATCAAGATGGAGTATTTAAAGAATTTTTGGAACTAACTTTGAAACATGTTTTCAATCCTGATCTCAATCTTTTCAAGGTTATTATGCTTCTCAAATTTTTTGCCTATTTACTTTTATTGTTAGAAGATTTTTTTTATTTGAAATTTTTATCTTTCAGTATTTACCAAATCGGCAACTGTTTCCTTCACCAATATCAGATCTGCATGAGAATCATCTGGCTCTCTTTCAGTTTGTTGGCCGTATGCTAGCCAAAGCTGTCTACGAGGTCTATTTTATGCGTAGCTGAAAACAATAAATTTGAGTAGTGAAGTTTTAAAATATATTTAGATATAGTTATACTTACAAGGTTTAATACAATAATGCTTTGTTTACATTCAAATTTTACAGTTTACATTTTGTAAAAGATAAATTTGAGGGGATCGTTGCTGAAGTACATCTTGCACCCGTGCTATTAGCAACTGCACTGGGTCGTAAACTGTGTGCGTTTGATGAGTTGTCACTGCTGGATCCAGAACTTTATAAAAGTCTTACTTATGTGAAGCATTATTCTGATTCGGATGTCGCCGATTTGTCTTTGACTTTCTCGATTGATGAAGATATACTGGGGCGTGTACGGACCATTGATTTGGTCCCAGGAGGTCATGCAATGCATGTTACAAATGAGAATAAGTAGGTTTTGGTTCAACTGTTTAACTTATCGTGGTGTTGTTTATCTTGCCGGTTTTGGTATCCAGCTTATGATAATCCCTTAATAAATGGCTTTCTGTTTTTTGTTATTTTCATGCTTTTTCTTGTTCTCCAGGATAGCTTATGTTCATAAAATGGCACAATATCGCGTTTTCAATCAAACAAAGGAGCAATGTCGAGCTTTTGTATCAGGATTTCTTTCGGTGTTGGATAGCAATTGGCTTTCGTTATTCGCTCCACATGAACTTCAGTATTTGATTTCAGGACAGTCGACGTAAGTAATTGCTGCTGACTAAAGATCTGGTTTTACCTCATAATAATATTTCAGGACAGTCGACGTAAGTAATTGCTGCTGAGTAAAGATGTGGTTTTACCTCATAATAATATTAGCTCACCAAATGACAGATGTATGGTTTGTAACTCGTTTTTTGGGTTTAGTTTATCCTATCGTATTCCGTGAGGTTCATTAGAAGCCCTGTAATTTACAGTAGCTATTGCAAGTGATAAACGTTCTTTTTTTATTAAGTGACATCGATTTGCATGACCTTCGTAAACACGTGCAGTATTACGGAGGTTTTCACAACAATCATAGAGTTATCAAATGGCTTTGGCAAATACTAGAGAATGATTTTACTGCTGAAGAGCGTCGTTTGTTTTTAAAAGTTTGTTTATGTTAGATTTCTGTTTGTGGCAATTGGCTTCTACGTATTTTTCTTCATCGAGTTTATATAATTTATGTATTAAATTGGGTCATTCCATTGTAATTGAATGAAAAACGAAAAACTGAGAAGCATTTCAGTATTCATGAATTTTGCATCACATATGGGTTTTAAAAATTATTATTTAAGTTCGTGACGAGTTGTTCTCGTGCACCACTTTTGGGTTTTGCGTATCTCGAGCCTCCTTTTTCGATTCGTTGTGTTGAAGTTTCTGATGACCAGGTAAATTTTTTTTAATAAATTAACGTCGATTCAATGGAAATGTGTTACTTTTAAATTGATTTAATCTTGTCTGATTGATGTTTTTACAAATCAGTTTTTTAGGATCAAGGCGATACTTTGGCTAGCGTTGTGAGAGGATTTTTGGCCATTAAGCGGCGTCAATCACCGTCACGTCTTCCCACGGCCTCTACCTGCTTCAACCTTCTAAAATTGCCAAATTATGGCAAAAAGTCAATTCTTTTGCAAAAATTGAGATATGCTGTTCACTCAGAAACTGGCTTTGAACTTAGTTAAATTTAATTAATTTCATTTTGGTTTTTGAAAATTGTTTTACATTATTTTTCTATTTTTACTCATGGTTTTTTGAGGATAAACAGGTGTATGATGTGAAATAATATTAGGTAACACTTCCACAGAAGAAACACATGTTTCTTGGTAAAACCTAACTTTTTCTGTGGTTTCTGCTTCAAATGTATGCAGCTTTTGAAATTTGAGGTGATGTTATTACTTTACTGTATGCATTGTAATATAAAATGATGTAGTATTAGAAGTCACTTTTTCTCATTTATAATATGTCGTTTTGAAGTGTGATATATGAAGTAAAACTTGAAGTGATAGAACCATGTAATAGCTTAGCATATTTTACAAACTTTGTCCATATTCCGATAATTTCTGCTGTACCCATCGTCTTTTCATGTTTTATTGTGTAAATTTGAATGCGATTTTAGCTATGTTAATGAACAAATACATCTCAAAAATTTATGGTTCATTGGATTTATTTGTTTTGTACAAATATAATGAATATTCTATTTTGATTATTTATATATCAGTGAATTGTTGCTAATACCAATTATTATATCTAACTTGAAGAGAAATAGACAAACAGTGGTACAAAATGAACTACTTTTCTGTATGATAACTATAAATCTATCATACTCAAAAAAGGAAGAGAGATGGTTTGGAGTTAGGAAATTCTGTTTCTTTTAAATTTTATTCAGCATAATCAACGGAAATGAAAAGAACCGTATATTTTTTAAAGCGTTTGTGTTTTTTCTTTCCACGCCACTGTTACCTGATCGTTTATACTGAAAGTTTCTTTACAGTATTAATGGAATTAGAAGAATCGATCAGTGGGGATGATGAAAAAAATGATTTGGAAGTAATCCGACGTGTTTTGGATGAAATGGTTGAGAGGTATTTCTTCTGTTTGTCTGTATACTTTATATTTTTAGAAGTACTTCTAAAGCTTGCTTTCCAGCGTTGATTATTACTGTATTATTCGTAAAATTTCTTTTTCTGCTCAAGATATTTTTAATATTATCCTCATTGATTGAAATGTTCTTGAGTTACGGGATTTTCTGTATTTAAAATTTTTTTGTTTTTTTAAATTTCTGAAACATTTAATGGTTTTCAGCCGTTTGGAAGTAGTCCGCCAAGATGAACCTGGTTGCATTTCTAATTCTGAGTGCTGGAAGGAAACAGGAATAAAATTGCTTAGCCACAGCGAATGCCGTATTTTTGATGGTGAAACCAGTGAATTGAAGGAAGGTCCACCAAAGAAGCGGAAAAAAGGTGCATCTGATGCGAGGTCAGTTTTAGATCCATATTCTAATTTTACAGGCTATCTCTTCTATTAAACTTTAGTTTGAAAACTGAATTCCGTGCAACTATTTAGCTTAAAAAAATTTCATGAGTTGAAAAAGGTTGTACGCTCACGGTATACGTTTCATTTTTCGAGGTTTAATTTCCTCTAATTATTTTATTTGCAGCTCTGACTGGAATGAAGAACGTGCAAAAATACGTGCTGTTGCTGTTGATGCGAATTTTGTTCAACGATTCAGTTAATGTATTCAAATTGCAGTGTAGTTTTTTAAATTAGTGATTTCCGACCGATTTTTTAGTTATCGACCATTTGCTTTTTTTTTAATTTATACCAGATGGTATAGAGTTAAAAAAATAAATTCTGTCAATTTGAAAATAAACTCCAATCGAAATTTGAAGCTTTCCGTTCAAAAGAAAACCGCATTTGTGGGCTTTCCACTCACCGTGCCATCGTTCATGCTGTTCATATTCATATCTAAATTCTTGCGTACTAACGATTGTTATATCACCTCGCGTGAATTCGAATTGAATTTGTATTTAAGAAAGTCAGTGACTTTTAATCAATTTTTATGAATTTCAATTGTAAATTTTCTTTATTGTCTATGTAAATCGTATGTGAGTTAAAATAACCTACCTGAAAATCCCTCGTATGCGTAGGAAGTCATGCATTTTGAAAAGAATTGAATACGTCCTGAGTTTTTTTGTAGTCAGAATAGGCTTTTGCTTGAGAACTATATATTTCTTATTAACATAACTGATATGCTCTTTTATTCATTTATTGTAAGGTGAATATATTCAGTGATCTAATGTCTAATTTCTTTTTTCTTCACCATTTTTTCAATATTTCAGGTAAATTTTAATATTAAGTATAATTAATTCACTGCATTGCACAAACATCAATGTAAAGGACTTTGAAAAAAAACGAAACAGGTCAAATGAAAGTTTACAGGTTCATCAACAATAGTTATTGTATCAATCACAAAGTGAATTCTTTTCCACCTTTTTTGAACTTTTTCCAGTCAGGGAGAAGTATAAATTTCAAAAATAAAAATTTCCGTTAGATTTGTCTATTAAAAGTAACTTACTGAAATTCATGTTTCGAATTCCTATTTTTTTCTGGAACAAGGTAGAATAAGTAATTGGAATATAATTATGAAGTTGAAAAGATTGCTGAAAGATATGAGAATCCATACTTCACATATCACACTTGAAAACGATACATTACAAACGAGAAAAGTAACTATTAAAAAAATTAAAAAAGTATTTGGATTTCTGGTAATGAAAAAAAAAGGATACTGTACACACCGATATATCTGTCTTGATATTAAAAATTTAATTAACATTTGTAAAAGTTTTGATGGAAAAAAACATATTTAGAATTTGTCTTTTCTTGCAACAGAACAATAGGTAGAACGTCCTAATATTATGAAAATATTTTTGGGGAAACTTTCTATAATCTAGAGATTTATACTTTTTTATTACTATTTAGGGAGATGAGAATTAGAGAGAGTACTGGAAACATTATATTTGATTCGTTCCACTTTAGAATCCTTTTCTCATTGTTTACCTAAAAAAATTAAATTTAATACGGTGAGGTAATCTTATATGATATAACATCCGAATTTATGAAACTTTCAAATGTTATGAATTTGCGAATTTATTTATTTGTCTCCAGTTTTCATCACAAATAAGTATCAATTATGGAAGGAACATTTTGACAACAAAAGGTCTGTCTTAAAATGCTGAGTAGCGCTGCAAAAAGTTTCCAGAGATAGATAGTCGAAATTATCATTTTACATCTGCAAGATTACATTTCCATGAGCCTTTTTTGATGTAATTCTATACAAAACAAAAAAACTGCAGATGAGAAAATTTCCTGACTCCAAATTTTAGTAAATGCACTGCGGTAATTCCATTATAATTTGAAGATAAGAAAAGACAACATACTCATTTTGTGTAAAAGAACAAATTTATTCACATGAGCTCTAATCAATAAAAATTAAATACTCTGCCAAACATCAAAAATTACTGTGAAACAATGTATGTTATGCTTCAACTAAAAACCGAAAAAACGATCTTTCTTGTCGATGGCATTCTTAGCTTCATTTCCATCAGGTGAACTGCCGAAGTTCAATTCGAAACCGTCATTGTCGTTAGATGATGCATTTGCGTCAACACCACCGAAAAGAGCCATGTAGTCGCTAGCACCAGCAGCAGATCCAGATTGGTCTTGAAAGTAACTGGTGTTATTTGTTAATTTTAAAAGCATATGTTCATTACCTTTACTCTGAGAAAGAATAGTGGGTTTTATAATTCAGCATAGCTCAATGAAAATGGAATATTTTCAAGTTGCTGCAAATGAACAAAAACCAATATTTGAAAGATGAGAAAGTTTTATATTAATACTGTTGTGCTAGGTTATGAATCTGCAACATGGAATGGCAACTCACTCTGCATCATTGCGGAAAGATTAAAAATTGCAGATGCATCAAATTCTGCATCCATCCCGAGATAAACATTTGACAAATTCATTTCTGATGCAGTGGGAGCAAAATTTGCAAACTATAAAACTTGTAGATAAAGGAAATTATTCTAATTTCAACGAGAACTTCTGCACTCAGCTACTTTAAATTGAAATCCCAAAGCTCAAAAATTTTTATTTACGTTTTCAAAGAAATTGGCAGGATCCAAACCGGATGAAGCCTTCTTCACTGGTCGCAAATCTCCACCTGAAACTGGTTCACAGTCGCCTGAAAGACACGAAAAAAAATGCATATGCTAAAAATGGATAGCTTTAGTAACGAAGCAAAGCGAAAATCTAGAAATAACTACTCAGCGATAAATCCGAATATATTTATAGCTGAATTAGAATCAAAATGAAAGAGAATACAAGAACAGAATGCGAAGAGTGTAATTATTTTTTTTTTAATGTTAATCATTTGCAAATTCATCATGACAAATCCATACGGAAAATTTTTGTCCAAGCTTACAGCTATTATAATTTTATTCATTGCTGCACAGTAGATTCAATAAATATCAATGCAACCTATCCAGCCAAACTTACCGTCATTATAATCAACAACATTCTCTCCCTCACTTCCACCAGATGCTCCAGTTTCCACTTCTTCTGAACTATCAATAAATTTTGAAATGAAGTTGCTTTCAATAATGTTATCCTGCAAATTGATGGAGTCCTTATGCAGAAAGTTTTTTAAAAAATATGCATTATTGAGAGTTTCACATTATTTTATCGCAATGATGATTTTTCCATCACGGCCAGTGTTGTCGCAAATGGTATCTTCAAAGCATTTTCAATCCACAGGGTTAGAACTTTATATAACAGGATAACCTTATTAGAACTTTGATTCGGGTCAATGTTTTCATCAATCAAAACATGTTTTTCATCCATTTCGACTATCCTTCTATCTTCATGATTTTCATCTATGTCGATTGTTTCATCAAATATATTCAATTCTGCCACATTTGTTTTTAGTTCATCGGAAATCTGACGAACCTCGTGAACCTCATCAACTTCCATTGCTGCATTCGATGTAGTTTTTTCGATATCATGAAATGAGAAATTTTTCAAACACGCAAGTTTTAACAAAAATAGATAGAAGATAAATTCATTACTCGAATCTCACAGCGGTTTAGAAAAAATTCAAAATATTTTTCAAAATTCTAAAAAAAAAAAATTTTAATTTTTTCTAAATTCTATACAGATTTCAAATTTAATCTTGTAGTCAAAAAATTCAGTTTCGCTTTAATTTGCAAATATCAGCTTGATTCGCGAAAAGCACTTTACTGCACTGCACTGACCTCATCTATAGTAATAAATTTAACACTCTCCTTGGACTTGCCATCGTCTAAAATTGGCACATTAAGACTTCTTTCTTCATTTTGACTGTCAAGATGAACTTCATCGTCGACCTAAATTTAACCATAATTTCAGCAAAACATTTTTCCAGCTTGAATAATAATATAAAAATTATGTTACCATATCTTTGTCAGCATCGTTTTCCTGCTTGCAATCAAATGATGTTTCCTCGCTTGCATCAGGACCTCCAGCATTATCCAAACATTGGGAAGACTCCTCCATTTTGTCCTAAAATAAAAGCTATGAACAGACACAGATATATCGGCTTTATTGTATTTCAGTGTTATTGACGTCCAGAGAAAGAAAATAAAAATACTGCTTAGGCTATCTAAGCGCACATCACTGCATGCTTGAGACTCATTTCCGAAAAATCACTTATGCATTGATTGCTAATATGTTCAGCTAACGCAAAAAATGCCACTCAAAACTCAAAACTGCACCGAAGCATGAAGCAATCACTTGAAAAAATTTGGTTCACAGATAATGAATTTACCAATTTGAAACAAATATATGAAATTTATTGAATTATTTAAAAAGACTTTTCTTGAAAATTTTCAGTCTACCTCAAGCGTCTGAATCTGACTAGCCTGTGACTGACTGTATTGAGATAGTATAGACGTATCCATAATTCCCCGATTCGACAATTCTTGCGTGAGCTGTAAGTTAATTAGCTACCAGAACACAGCAAAAAAACGTCCATAAAATTATTTTGATTTTAATTGCGCGAAAACCTTCACCAGAAAGTTTCTGAGATAGTTTCAAGTAAAAAATTACACGTAAATTGATTCACCAAATAGTTCGCACCAGTAACTTTGATAAGATTGATGCGTTTTTTTGTATTTTAAAATTAACAAAGCAAACTGTTTCATTTGTTAGAACTATGGTAGCAACTTTCTTACAATATTTTTCAAGCAAATACCAGATTCGTTACTTCCTGATAGCCTCCGCATTTAAATATTGAGCGAATTACCTGTGCAATAGTGACATATTCTTGAGCTAATTTTTTCAAAAGAGCGCGATTTTTTAGTGTCATGGAGGCGACTGCCACACAAAAACTTGTGAATGGCAACTCACAACTTTCTGCAACTAAAAAAAGATTTCAGGATAAGTAATAATATGAAGATATTGATATCAAAATTGTATTATTATTGATTAATTTTAAGAAAATCAGGTTGAGACAGCAGCAGTCCTAAAAAAATGTATAAGAAATTAATGCAACAACTTATTTCAATAGAAATAATTCTTCTTATTTTGTTTATTTAACTAACCGTTTTTTCTAACATTATTTAGCATGAATAAAATACTCAAACAAAATAGAATTTGCTCCAAATTATTTTGATTAGAACTTGGCACAGTCATAAATTAAAACAAACACTGGGCTTCTTTCTCCTGAATAGATTTCAAAAGCTGTTCTTTTCTTTCGCGAGTCTCATCAATTTGTTTATGGAGGTCAGCCAATTTCTCTTTCACCTACAATGCGATGATTCTAGTTCGCGTGATTTCGCTTACAAACAAGAAAACTTATATTTATGGGAATCATACAAACTTCTTTATTTTTAATGTCCCTAGGGACATCGCCCAAATATTACAGACCATTACTTCCTTTCCATGGTGAGAACCCTACAGTGGCGGGAGGTTTGAGAGGCATGACTAGACGGTGTTGCCCATCTCACGTTGAGGATGTCACAACAGGACCAATATTCACTAAAGTGCCCTTCACGGGATCTCTTGGGCAAGGTGAAAGCAAAGAGACGGGGCGAATCACGGTTCGCCTAAGCAGCGGGTGACTGAAGACAATGGTTAAAGAACGTAACTTATTTTCGAGCAAACTGGAAAAAAATTGTGAAAAAGGGTCGACACGAGGGAAAAATCGACCGAACAAAGAACAAGGAAAAATATAACTTTACGACGTGAAATGACCCAAGAAGCATTTAGCAGTTTGTTTTGAACAGCTTTCAAACGATCTGCAAGAAGCTGCTGATCGGCCTTTTCTCTCACCCTTACTTCTTCCAACTAAAAACGCATCAACTTATTGCAAATAGTTAAATATGAGCGATCTTACTTTTTACGAAAGTAAACATACAGTCTTTTTCAATTCTTCAATTTGTTCGTCAGCTTCTGCTTTTCGCATTTGATTAATGTAGATCTGCTGGCGCATACTGTAAAGTAGCATTGCTACATATAAATTAAGCACAACCTTTTTATTGGCAAAATGATTGCAACTGATACAATGACATAACGATGAGCTACTTACTCAGCTCTCTTGCTTATATTGAAAAAGGAAAGATTTAAAAAAGGAACGACAAAGAACTTCAGCAATAATTCCTTCGTTAGCTCCCTTCCTGTCATTACTATCAAATATAAAACTGTTCGAAGTCTAAAAGTCTCTAAAAATCAATATTGCTGGAAATGCTAGAAAGTGTTGCAAGGCAATAGATGAAAAATCACGTACTTTTCAACCTTTTCACGTCGTAACTGTACCCGAGCTTGGAAATGTTTTAATTCCTCTTCCTTTTTAGCAAATTCCATTTTCTCTTTTTCCAGGATTAATTTGATTTCATTTCTTTCCTTCTCGGCTTCTATAGAATTGTACGGTACAAAGAAAAAAAAAATTATTGGCATTTATGTAAATGACGGCGGATCAAACCTTCATTTTTATATCGATGTTTTTGCAACGCTCGGCTTGTCTCTTCCTCTTCCCATGCTAGAAATCATTGATAAAGGATTGATTAAATATCATTCCAACTTATCGATTTTTCCAAGAATCAGATATCGAATAAAACTTTTTTAATCAACAGAAAGTAGTAAATCGTGTTGTTTTTACTTGAATCACGCAATTCTCTGCGGAGTTGTTCCACCAAACATTCTTCATTATTTTCATTCGAATTCATTGTTGGTCGTAAAACACTTCCATGAAATGAATTATTATCTGCGGAAAGTTATAAACTACCGGATTAGTTATTCGACATACCACCGAATTGGATCCTTCAAAACCGTACCACCGGACCGGTTATTTTGGACATTTCTGGGATGAAACAGTCAGGAACAACAGTCATTCATCAAATCAAATACCACAATACTGCCGGATTAGTTCTATCCCGAAATATCCCAATGACTACCTTAAATCTGGTTCTACTACTAGTACCATATTAGTGTGCTAATCACTCTATACGCGAACAAGGAATAAAATCCTAAAATAGCTAGCAAGCGTGTACATTGCTGATAAATGTAACTCGCTTGCAAACATCCCTCACTAACGGCTTAATCAGTTGTGCTCTGACTGGTCAATGTACGTGCAGATCCACATGCGCACGTGTCATTTCGTAGGTCTACTGCTTTCAGCAATGAATGATGATTGATGACGATTCATGAAGAATCACATCACATGGATTCTTATGTTTTTGTCAGAATCTCTCTTCGATCTGATGCCCCAATGACTGAAGCTTTCAAAGCTTCCAATCAGAATGCTTTTTTCTTGTTTTCCAGAACATTCAGTGACATTATCCAAATTAGAAAGTACTATGCCCGAATATCCACCAATAGCTCATACCGACAAAAAGAAGATAACTATGTTTAGAAATTAGGCTTCATCTCCACTAATTGCGATATGAAAGAATCCGATTTGCTGCATATCATGCTCATTCAATTGAAAGCCAATGAATGGATGTTTAGCCAACCACCTCATTCATAAGCTATTTCCGGTTGGACACTCATTTCTCGTTAATTCTGTCCGAACGCTTACATGAATGCAGATAATGTTCAATGTATATTTTATTTGGGAATATAAGTTTTTTTTTGCACAATTTATGAAAAAGCACATCGTAGCAGGCCTTTGACCACTTCATTTTCTTGTAAACAACAGTACTGTAATGCACGTATGGGTGTATAAGGTAGCACCATAAGGAACAGTTCCCAGATGGCATTCACAACTCGTTCAGTTTCCTTCCACTTTTTTTTACTTTTCACATTTAACGCATTGCCGAGACATAATGTGCGAGAAAACTTCGCCTCAAATGTTTCGACATCCAAATATCAACACCAGATGAGAAATGAGTTTTCATAACAACCCTTTCAGCTAGCAGCACAATACATGAATAACGTCGTAGTACATCGCTCACTGCACTTTCGACAGGTTTTTTATCCAAGGCTGCTCACCCACCTGTTATCCACAGATTTCCTTATATTAGTTTGCTGAGATTCATGGGTTCGATATGTTACAATGGTGGTAATGCTGAACTACGGTTCCAGACAGTACGAAAATTATAAACCCTCACTTATAGAGTAAATTGACATGCTGGTACCCCGGTGCTCGCCTAATTTAATATAAAATGTACTTTTCAGATGTATATTCAGAAGATGTGCGTTCCGTCTTTCCAGAGATATCAATCCATTTAATTCTTTTTTTGTCATTCAATCTGAATGGCAAGAAAGAAAACGCCTTCAACAATTTGTGTTAAATTTTTTCCACACTGTTTGTAATTGAGAATTATGGACACAAATTTTTATCATCAATAATAGCAATAATATAATAAAAATAATATTAATAGTCATAGTAATACAAATAATTATTGATTGCAATAATAATTATAGGAAAAATGAAATGAATGAAAAACCCCGCATACATATACATGGAAACACGCAAAGAGACATGAATTTATATTTCAATTATCATTATTAAATAACAGCAGCACATGAGGAGGAGAATTAATCTATGCATACAATCATTTGTGCAAATAAGTTCGTTATTTAACTGGAATAAAGTAAACCATTTTGAATTTGTGAGACAAACAATTGTTTGTAGCAATATACGCGCAGGAGGTTGACTTTTTTTTCAGAAAAAAAGAATGAATGATGGAGAATTGCAAAGATGTTATAGCTCTTTACAATGAAATAGACATGGCGCAAATGTCGTATCGGACAATTCAGCACATTTTCACCCCTATCATCATCAAACATTTTGGGATGATTTTGGCTTGGAAAAAAAGCGATGGAAAATGAAGAATGATGCATCTTTCTGCCATTCAGTTCTACCAAAACAAATGATCTAATTCAGCCATTCAAATAATTAAATTTTTTCAGTTTCTAATCATTCATATCAAAACTCGTGGTAATTTCTCTATCCGTTTGTTACCACAATTTATATATAGTTATTCAGGAAAATTTGACGCCATGCTTTATAGCAATGATACTAGTTAAAATAGCCTAATAATATCTCATCATTGATAAAAGCTCTTCAAGAGATGGGAAGAGAGAGAAAGAGGAAAAGGTCGATAAAAAAGCTAGATGTTAAGAGCTGAGGGTAGACGAAATGATCGACAAAAAAGTTCGATGGTAGCGGTGACAAATGACAAATGTATTATAATTAACAGGTTTTGTTTGTTTGTCGCATAATTGGTTTGTACATACCCGCTGTTACAGAAAAAGTACACGACTTTGTGGAAATGGAAAATAAAACCGGAAAGGAAAATGAATGAACGCATGAAAATCCGGGAGAAAATAAACAAGTGAAACGTTACCATTCAGAAATTTAATTATTTACTTTTTTTACTTACTTTTCTCAAAAATTTGTTTAAAACATCAAAATAGTGAAAATTCATTTGAAATACGAGGAAAAAAATTAAAAGTGCAAATTTCGAAGAAAAAAAAAAAAAACAAAAAGTTCGCTGCCATAAGAAACGATTACATGCAATTATTGCTGCCGCAAAAAAAAGTACAAATATTCCCTTAAAAAATGCAAGGTGATCATAATAATAATCGCCATTATAGCAATAATGATAGTATTGATCATAATAATAGTAATCATAGTAATAATACTAGCAATAGCAATCATAATGACTGACATTAAGGATGATAACATGAAAGAAAAAAAGTAATAATTATTGGTAAAGTTGTGGTTGATGTTCGACAATGACATCAAAAAGGGAGCTCAAATGTACAGTACTAAGAAATATCGCAGTCACATATTGTGCTGTTACTGTCAAAGTAAAAGCAAAGTTACAGCTCTGATAAGTTGCAAATGATTAGCAATGATGGGAGCATGAATGGAAGAAGACTGATAATATCCCACCTGTTATTTACATTATCATGGATAGCCTGGAAAATACTAATCTAAGCAGAACACTAAAATTGTTGTACAAATGGTAGTAACGAAGAAAACGGAAACTGATCATCTCATCATCCGGAAATCAGTGGACTATGTGGGCCGAATAAATGACCTTTAAAATTATGGGAATATTTACTGCTGGCTCAATAAATATAACGTCATAATGTGGTTAAGATTTTTTCCTTTTATTTAATTTCTAAAATTGAAATGATCTTTTTAACCTTTTACCCAAAGAAAAGTACCATAGCAGTTACACGTTAAAGATATTTAACAGAAGATGAAACGATAATATAATTAGTCTTATCAGTTTGCTACCATTTGTTATCAACGAAACTAACAATAGCCAACGTGAATTGATAAGCATGACAATTATTTCAATGAATTGAACAATTTATAGAAACATTAATATTTTTTCTTTTTTTTCGTACAGGACGAAGTTTTGCCACGTAGCAAAGTAAATATTTTTAGTATTTCATAGTGGGAAATTCTCGGGAAAATTCGTGTCAAATACTTTTTGGGTTATTTCAAAGGTTTGCAGCTGTTATAAAATGACCGCGAATTAATTATAAATTAGCAAATAAATTAATTAAATTGACTGAGAAACTTTTTCCTATGTAAGATCAACGTCTAATCTATCATCAGACTACGATTACTTCTGGTAGAGATAACAGTAATAGCCTAGGTTAATGATGGGCTTTGTTTCCTCCTGTATGACACATTTTAAACAATTTAGAAAAAAATCTTTGAAAGAATTAACTTTAATTTAAGAAAGTTTATAATTGGGAAAAACAACAATAATTAATGAAAACATAATGGTAATCATTGTGATAACAACTGTAGTCATAAAATGATAGGTTTAAAAAAGGAAAAAAATTAGGGCATATCTTGAGAAGCATGAACATTTGATTAATTATTGCTAATCGTTTTATATATCATACCAGAATAAATATCTAATTACAGTATTCGAAAACAACAGTTTGCTTTGATAAACTGCATATTGAACAAAAAATATCGAATTGAATAAATTATGAAAGATTGGACATTTTAAATTCCATAAAATTCGTCCAAATTGCACATTTTCAAATGAAACTTTAAATTTTGAGAAATAAAGATGTTTATAATCTCTCAATTTCATTCAAACTATTAATGAAATGAATGCATTTTTTGTTTACCGTCATACAGAGGTCATTGAATTAAACTAAATTATTTGCTAATGAAAAGATTTTCATGCGTACATTTCAAAATAAAAAAATTTTTTTTCCTCTTTAAAATGAGTATCAAAAAAAAGCGATAAAGATATGAAACAATAAATGATGAGTGAAAAAAGGAAGGAAAAATTAGTAGAGAAAAGAGAGAGAAAGAAATGAAAGAACAAAAAAATTGAATTGAAAAATTTTTAAATTCAATTGTTTGCTTTTATTGTATTCTGTTGGAGGTGATAAAGTTTGTGATATATATTATTCCATATCCGTTGACATTATCTTGTTGATTAATTATCAAAAAAGGCGAATCGATGAAGAATGGGAAAAAGAAAATGTCAATTACAGTAGTCGTAGCAGAAGCAGTAGAAGCATTTTTCTGGAAAAATAACCAATTTTTAAAACAATATTTTACAACAATTTTAATGATGAAACTTTTTAAATTTCGATCTTTGAAATAAACTGATGAATTTTCAATGAACAAGACTAATTGCGATTACATAATTAATAAAAGTAACACGATTAATTGCAATCAATTAATCAATAAAAATACGTAAAATGACTATTAAACAATGAGTGAAAAAAGTTTTAAACAGTAAACACTTTCTTTAATAACAGAATTCTTCCAAAAACTTCCTAATTATCATTTAGAATCTAATTAACTGTTCATTAATTAGTGCCCATTACCTTATGGTTAATAACTCAGTTAATTCGATAAATGGTAATTGATTTCAAATTTTCATTTTTCAATTATAGGACACATTTACAATTGGACTTTTTGAGTTGGACAAATAGCCATGAGTTACCACTGGGGAGCAAACGCCGAGAAGTCTTCAGACTTTATGGAAGACATGCGGTAATTGAGGTGTCTGGTGGTGCATAGAATTGGGATAAATCCCGGCAAATGGTTCACCGCCGATGGCATACAATGCCGCAGCCTCGCACGCAACCGCTTGCTGAGCTGCAGCTGCTTGAGCTGCAGCTAAACTAAAACCACCACGTGTTACACCAGCAGCTCTAGCTGCTACTACAGCTGCAGCAGCACCATTTGCTACGTTACCGGGTGGTGACGTCGGTCCAAGTGGTGTGTATGATTGAAACCCGTTGAATACTATAATAGAACTGTGATTAATTTAGAATTCGAATTTCAGGTTAATTTAATTTTTGAAATTTCTACCACAGTATTTAAGTTTTTTTCTGAAATTCAATTTAATTACAATTATTATTTTAGCTTTGTGTATTACTAAGACCAGTTTTTTTAAATTACAAAATTTTACAATTAAAAAAAGGCAAACTTACTTCCACCGTTATAAAACATACTTGTACCATACGTGCCAAGTCGAGGCAAACAGGAAGCATAAACTGTAAATGAAATTATTAATTATTCCAAAAGAATTTTCAAAACAAAAAAAAGAAAAAATAAAGAAAAACGTACAATGCTAGAAGAATTTATATTTGCGTATAAAATAATTCAACATATAATATCAAAATTTATTAAAATTTCAAATAAAATCAATTTTTTAAAGATATTAAAGACAGCACCCAGTAGCTGTTCCGGTCCAATACCATATAAACTACGAGCTGCAGCTGCTCTACTTTTATTTAGCTGAACCGGTAGCATTACCTGAAATTGAACATTGGACATGCTGAGAGGAAAAATACAATTTTAAATAAAATACTTCATTCAGGAAATAATTTCAACAATTCCATTCAAATTACAGTAATTTACATATTATGTATATATTATAAAAATACATATTATAAATATGAATAATATGTTGTAAATCGTATATATTATATTAGAATTTACGGTAGTGATGAAGCTATATGATTCATAAACATAATATTCAACTACTTCTTGTCTTCTCCACTTTTGTTTGATTCTTTAACTGTCAAATTGCTCATGAATTTGGAGTATCAAGATTATGGCCACAGCACATTAAGGTTAGCATTGGTGGTTCTGTTATTATTATGACTTCTTTGTTGCATTCAATTCTTCAACTATACTTACTTCTTTTGGTTGAGCTTTCTTACATTCCACCATTTTACCATTGATTTCATGGAAATGAATCTCACAAACCTTATCACTAACATCATCGTTATCAAACGTGATAAAACCAAATCCTACAATGAACTTAATAGTAATTTCAATTTTGAGGGTAAAAATGTACTTGATCATCCATTATTTAAACTAAATAAATAACTTGAATTAAATGATAATGCAAAGTTCTGACCTCTATGACGTTGAGTTGCCTTGTCAAACATTAGCATTGCATCTTCAACCTTAAAATCCAAAACTTACTTTAAGTAAGCAATGCTGGGAAACTCGACGAGAATTCGAAATGACAAACTTAAGTTTACTACTCAAACCACGCGTGTGTCACATATGACATATTGATTGCCTATGTGTAAAATGCAATGTAAAAACGCCCCCATTTTCACTTGCAACCTAACGTCTCTCTACAGCTCCATTGTGTATTTCTGCCCATTACAGTTCTCCCCACGTTAGTCTCTCACGCGTTATCATTTATGGAAATTCTTTGCTTAGACAGCTAATGACCTCTTGACCTCTCTCCTTCAGTTTATAAATTCATCTTGGGCGCCAGCTGCAAATCGCCTTTTTTAATAACGAAAAATTTGCTATGTTCCAATTAGTTTCCATGTAAGCTTCTGTTGACTAGAAGTGGAGGGTTCCCCCACAAACCAATCATCACAACAACAAGTTCTCATCTCTGATGACTTTACCATAACAGTTCTGATAGGCCGACTTCCGAGAAATGTTGCTGGTTCCACTCACTGATACGGTACTAAGAGTTTCAATTTGCATTTTCCCTCCAACATTCAAGTTTGAAATTTCCAGTATCTGCTGACTTACTTACCTTTCCATACTGTTCGAAATAATTCTTCATATCTTCCAGTGTTGAGTTAGCTGATAAGCCACCAATAAACACCTTCTTCGTCTTGATTATCATCTGTACGAAAAAATTTTACGTGTAAGATTTTACGTTCATTTTGAATTTGTTAAATTTGAAAAAATTCCGCCAAGAGCCATACAATTCGACCTTGCATTCTCGATCTTCCGCAGTTCTTTGAAAATTTTTTATTTACAGGCATGAAGCTTTTTTAATATCATTGAAACAATTGGTGAAATTGGTTAACCGGAATGAAATGTTAGTATAAAAAATCTCCTTTTAAAGATTCATAAATGTGCAATTTTCTTTGAGATTGTTGGATTTTAAACTATTCTGTGAATGGCTAATTACTTATTTTGTTTGGGTGTTCAAGAAAGAAATTCAGTTTTAACTGCAGGTTCCTTTGGTAATTCCAAAATACTGCATTGGATAAATGATATTTTTCAGTTTCATTTTTTCCACTGCTAATGCTGGTCATTTACAGTATGGCAAACACTTCCCAGAAAAGATTTCCCAATTTGATTTTTGATCAGTAGATAAATTTACCAACAAAACACCAAAGAGAAGAAAAAAAAATTCAAAACGGAACAACCACAAAAAAGGAATTCAGTTTTAGGCAGTAGTTTTTTTTTCGTCTAAGAAAAATCATAAATCAGTGGAGGATCGAGATCCGGAGATAACTTCCGGCAAAAAAAAAGCGTTTTGAATTTCGAGCTTTTTCACATTTTATATGTATTTGAAAGTACATTACCTATAGAACTGTTAAAAGTAAGATTAAAGGAAATTTACGGGAAAAGAAATAATGGAAATGATAATAGGTACTGAAATTTAAAAAAATACACGTTTCACTTATCATTCGGAAAAAAATTTTTTTGTAAATTTCAGGATATAACAAAGAAGAAAAGATATGTTGGAGGAAAAGCACTAGTAGGAGCATTAGTATCAGTTATAATGACAATAATATTCTTTCAATAATTTTCATATTTTTAAAAATTTTCCATTTAAACTTTTAATCTCAGATAATAAATGAAAATTTAAATTTGTCATTGAAACGGAAAGAGGGGAAAACCTTAATAATTAATCACATTGTGAAATGCCACCATCAATTTTCTTCTTCTTACAAGTAAAAATTTTTCAAATTTCCATCATTTTTAAGCCCGTTTTATTATTCGGAAAAAAAAGAAGAGAAAAAGAAATTTTTTTTGGAAGTTTAAAAGTTTGTAAATGGAAAGTTTACTTATGCTTTCCTACTCCCACTCATTTTTTATAGCATTTTAACGGAGACAAAGATGAAAGACATTTTATTATACTTTTATGTCTTTTTCTCATTTCACCTCTCAAAATTTTTAAAACTTCTAAAATTGATATTTTCATCTTTAGCCTTTTTTTTAATGAAATGTCCAACTCAAATTCATTTATGAGAGCCATTAAAGATTTTTTAAATACTTAAAGTGGTAAATCACAAATATGATTAACTACTTTTTGTATATTTCGCATAACAATACTAGCTATGCTAGAATTTGGGAGAATGAAGATTTCTTCTAGAATTTAAGTTAAGTCATTAAATTGTGGTAAATGCATTAAAGGGTAAGTGAAAAGTGATAAATGATGTATTACTATGAAAGATTACTGTAAAATAATCGCAAATTGGCAACTAGAAGTTGGTTCATGTAAAAAAAAACAAGCAATTTTAGGTGGAATTTCACAAATGATTGACATATGATTGCAAAGACTTCCGAATGAATGATTGATGAACATAAGCTGAGATTCAAATTCTCATTTCATCTGGGTAAGCATGGCTTTCAAACTAGCTTTTTCATAATTCAAAACATAGTCAAAAAGATTATGTAGCGGTAATCCAGAAATCAATTGAAATCATTAAGCTAAAATTCCCTAAATGCATTCCTATTTCACAGAGTATCCGAAGCTGATAAAAAACATTATTTTTCACCAAAAAATTCCAATTCAAGAGAAAGCATGAAATTTATATTCATTTACAAGAAAGAGCAAAGTAAACCTTTGATTGTGCTTTCTTTGGAAATGCAACTTTTGGATCAATCTGAAATTTAACAGTCTTAATAAGATTGTAATTTAAATTTATTTTTAAAAATTATGTTTTGAAAAACTAAAAAGGAGAGAACAACAATTCCAATGACAGAAGGGCAAAATAAAAATTATATTTAATTTTTTTGCACAGTTTTTGTATTTTTTTTTTTTAAATTCATACTTATCTGAAATGCTTAAATTTCACAATGAAATAATTGAAAACGGAAATTGAAAAAATTCGTTTGCTTCGAAATGAAAAACTGAACTTTTGATTTATCCTTTTACAAAAAATGCTTACTTTCTTGCCGTCAAGTTCATGTTCCCCTTCAGCTAACACTTTATCAACACTTGCCGGATCCGTAAATGTTATAAAACCGAAACCTCTATAATGGGAAAATTCAAGAATTCAAATTTAAGAAAAAAATTTATAATGCTTTCCAAAAAGGATCTGAATGGCATTCTGAAGGAAAAAACAAAAATAAAATTTGAAGTTATATTTGACGTTGGGAAATTAACTTTGACACGAAGAAATTTGATAAAATTGAAAGTAAATTATTGCCTGGCTCTTTTGGTGGCCGGGTCCCTCATTACCATACATTCATTTACTTCACCAAATTTACCAAAATAATCTCGTAGTCCTTCTAAAAGAAAACCTTTTTTTGGGATAAATGAAAACTAATGAGCAAACAAAATACACCCAAATTTATATTTGTGACAGCAGCATCTCTAACTTAACAACAGTGCCCCCTATTATTATTGTAGAATATTTCTCTGAAGGTATTTCCAATGAATTTCACAAAAACAATCTGCAAGTTTAACTTTGGACACTTTCTGTAATTCGGACAATTTTACTTTTTCAAAAAGATTTCTCATATCAGAAATTTTTTTCACACATTTCGTTGTACTTCCGAAGTTTTACCACTACCACCACCACCACTACCACCACCACTACTACCACCACTGCCACCACCACTACCACCACCACTACCACCACCACCACTACCAC